>PVJA010000965.1:0-140917 GCA_004027025.1 Myocastor coypus
TTCAACTTATTATTTCTTTCTCAGGAGAGTTGTCCTCAGTCCATTCAGAGCCAGCTCCCCTCACGTGGGCTTTGCTGGAGGTCGTGGGGCAGCGCCAGCAGGTCTAGCAGGGGTGGAGGTGTTCGGTCCTTGCAGGCTTCACGAGATCGATTTCCGACCACTTTGCTGTGAGCGGCACAACTGACATAGTAATGCAGCTTCACACACAGCTTGGGAAGCACATAACCGTCAAAGACACTCGCTTCGGAAGTGTCCCTGATGGCGGCAGCCTCCACTACGTTCTGAATGACAAACTTCTTAATGGCCTTATCCTTGGGTAGACACCGGGTGCAGTTCAGGCAGTTTGGTCCTTGGCACAACCATCGTTTCTTCTCTTTTCCGTCATCTTGGAAAGGAGGACCAGAAAGAGCCTTGATTTCATTTCTTCATCTCCAGTCACTTCTACATTATAGCACTCTAACCTTACTACTTGCTGAAAATAATAGCCAACAAATTCACTGGGATTTCAAACGTCTCCTTCTTGTCTTCTTCTTATTTTTAATAATAAAATTTCTTATTGCTTCATCTAGGATTTTTTATTTAAATGTATTTGGTTGATACAGGGTCTCACTATGCAGCTCAGATTTGTGGTGATCCTCTTGCTTTCAGCTACCCAAGTGCTGGGATTACAACAGGCCTGCGCCACCACGTAGAGACTCTGGCAGGCTCAGCCCGTGCTGGGGGTGCAGGCCTGCGCCACCACGTAGACTCTGGCAGGCTCAGCCCGTGCTGGGGGTGGGGCTGGTGTGGCATGTGGTGCGAGGGTTGGAACTGCAGTCTGTGTGTTTTCGTAAGCTTGCGTACGCAGGTGCGTTAGTCCACTGAGCTATCTTGTGGCTTCCCTTCATCTAGGTTTTATAGAACTCCCAGACCCTCGTTCTCTCCCCACCCACTCAGACAGATCTTCTTCATGTTTGTCAGCACTTTGTATTCACACTGCACCCTGCCTCTGCTGTTTCATTTCTTGTCCAATACCAAGTCCACCAGGGTCTGTACCTACTTTTTTCACATCTTCATGCTCATGTTCGGTTGAATAATTCTTCACGCTCATGTTCAGTCGAATAATTCTAAGAATCCAGATTGAAGTCTGACACTACCCACAGGAAGCCTTTCCCCTTTTGCTCTCACTCTCTGTGAGATGCTGTGTCTCCATCTCCTCTGGTAAGCATGCAGGTCTGGAAGCAAAATTACTCATGTCCCTGACTGAGCAGTATGATGCCCCTGCTTCAGGAGGCAGAGAGGCCTCGCTTCATGCTGACTCAGCCCACACTGCAGTCAACTTCCCAAGCACCAAGGATAACATGCAATCTGTCTTTCTGTGATTCCACATCATTTAGAAACTCTGTTTCTTTTTTTATCATTATCTTAAGCCGGGCTCTTCTTTCCTGGTATAAGTGGCAGTAGCTGCTCAATGGGCTGGCCTGACTTCGGCCTTGAGCAGGTAGTGGCTCTTCAGGACTATTTATCAGATATATGACATTGTTTTCATTGGCTTCGCAGACTGTGTGTGCCTAACCATATTCTGTGCTCACTGATTCTTATGGCTTTATCTATGCTTTTCCCTAGCCTCAGTGTTCTGTTCAGTACAAACTGGATGTCAATGCTGCAGTAATGGCCAGTGTCTTGTCTGGTATTTCTTTCCTTGGTATCTACACTGAACATTGGCATAAGTAATTTTATCCTCACTATCTTCCTAAAATCTTCTATTATTATGTTGGTTCAAAATATTCTCTTCCTTTGCTCAGCTCTATTATATTTTGTTATGTATCCAAAAGGTAATGTCTGGTCTTTTGCACACCCTCTGTACCTGAAAGAATACTTTCTCCATAGTAGGTGCTTCATTAGGAACTGTTTGCTAGCAAGAAATTGCTCGTGCCTTTATAATACTTCTCTATAGATTTCTTCTCCTCAGCCTTAGTTTTTCGTTTTTACATCTTGAACATTTCCTAAACCATGTCATGTTTAAGTTGAAGCTATTAAAAAACGGATACTGTTCCTGTTTTAAATTTGTGGGTCTAAAGAAGGTAGATGAATGCCTTTGAAGTCAGATGACTGATTTTCCATTTGCTGGTGACCTGAATGCTTTCATTGGGAAGAGTTATTTCATGGTCCTACTTGAGAATGACCCCATCCAGGCTAGCACAAGGTAGTTCCATTCTGTGCTGTGGTCCGGGAGCAATTAAAATAGTATTGCCTTTCACTCTCAAAAGAGTCCCAGTTTTGATGATAAACTATACTGTTACCTAGACTGCCTTTTGTAAAAATGCATTTTCCCTAATAGAAAAATTTTCAAAATCCTCTAATATTTTAATCATGTGTCATTTAACACTCACCCTCAGAGAAGCCCAGAAGAATATTTATTAAAAAGCTGCAACTTTGTGATTTGGATGGGAACCGTGCTTGCTTGGAGATGGCTTTGTGACATTCACACAGCCCATCTTAGATGGTGTGCAGTGAGGTGTGAGGATGAGCAGAGCTTTATGAATTTATAATAGGTGCCATGCTGGGCAGGGCTGAAAGCAGAATGCTGTATGTGACTAAAGGAAATCACAGAAATAGCTTTCGCTGGAACAGGCTCCAGCTAGCCTCCGCTTGCCCTGAGCTACTGCCACCAAGAAAAAGAAATGTCTTCTACATCTAACCCAATTGAAATCAGAGCAGAGAGACTTAATCAAAACAGTGTCCAGTGGGAGAATATGGAGAGTCCCAGCCTTGGAGAAGGAAGGAGGGAGCCATAGCTTCTGCGCTGGTCCTAACTGTGGGGAAAAGTTTTGGCTGCAATAGTTAAAAGAATAAAGACACTGTTTATGTCTTTCCTCCAAGAGATGGCTCTTTAAAGAATTCTTGGCAGTGTTCCACTCATTCTGCAGAAATCTGCTCAGCATGGGCTCTTGGATTTCACCAAGGGACATACTGTCAAGTGATTCGGCCCTGATTCATGGCAAATATTCACATCATTTGTAGTAATATTTCAGGTTAAGTCCGAGAAAACACATTTGCAAGCAGTTGGAAAAGTCTGTTTTCAAATCTTAAAATGAGAATCATTTTAGAACATTTTTTGTTAATTACATATTGAAAATCTAACCCATGTGTTATCGCATTCCTAGAAAGCTATTCAGTTCCAATTATTTGGGCTACAACTTACATGTAATGATTTATTTCACTAAAGAAAAATGTAAAGAGTCACAGCATAAAATATTACAGATATTGTATCATTATTTTCCGGACCTGGGTTCCATGGCAATGGATTTGCTTTGTCTAAATTACCCACCAGAAGAGCAGATGTTGCTGTTTTCACTGTCATTGTTATTCCACTCCTTCTCTGGATTTGATGGACAGGTGGCCCTTGCAATCATACCTCTGCCTCTGAAGGTTGTCAGTTCCAGTCTGGAATATCATGACTGAAGTTGCATTTGTCTTGTCAGAGTTCCAAAGGGCACCCACGTTTTAGTCTCTATCCCCTGTCCTCACCTTGCCTTTCAGAACAATTCTCCAGCACCACTTGGATTTTGGCTTCCTCTACTCCTGGGTGTGCATGCACAGGCAGGTGAACCTCCTGCTGCTCCTCTCCTTGGTAGATGGAGCTAAAAAGGATGGGAAAATGGAATCAGAGGCATTAATTTTTAAGCTCCCAAACCAGTTACTGTACCCGGGTCTTTAGGCTTACACATTTCATCAGGGCTGCCGTAGATGAACAGCATATTTATTTGGTTTGAGGGCTGGCACCAGCCGCTCCAGAGAAGAAGCTTTGCTGTTGCCACCAGCATAAGAGCCTTCGCCAGGTCAGAGCAGCAACTCTTTCTTCTAAATTAGAGTTTCTGGGTGACACTGAAGTGAAGGCAGCATCCAAGGGAGATCAATCCTTTCCACTGTCTCTTGCATAATCATTTGCCACGGTCTACCTGAGAGTGCCAAGCTTTGGAACTTTGTCTAATGAAAAGAGAAGAGAAGAGACTGAACAAGGACAGAAGAAGAAAAATGGAGAAATAAGAGAGGAACATAGGATAAGAACGAACCAAGAGAAGAACATTTTGAGCTCAAGTAAATGAAAGAGCCAAGTTGGATGTAGTATCTCCGGTTCATTTGCGTGCTCACGAGTGATGCCTTGCAGCATGATCAATTGCTAATATGCAAGAGCTTGCTGTAAACATCATGCCAATAAATATAGTGATGTGAACACCAACTTTACTCTCACCAGTGAATCTAGGTTAGCTTTCATGTCTTGCTTTAATTAAAACTGTTCTCAAATGAATTTAAAGGAGGTTACACATTTATATCTTTAAAATTATTTTAAGACAAACTTACACATACTTAGTGCTGCCATATAAAATATATACATATACAAATAACCACCCTTGGCATAAAAAGAGCATCCAATAATTGTTCCTTTAATGTTCCACGATAAATGTGATTGCTTCCACAATTCATGAACAGAAATAAAAGTAATTTCTTTTATATGTGTACATTTACATCATAACATATTTAGCTTGAGAAAGTTTGTTTTAAGGCACAAAATCATTAAATATATATGTATGTATATATATATAAATATATAAACATATATAAATATATAAATATATATACATATATACATATATATACATATATAAATATAAATATATATATATATATATATATATATATATATATATATATATATATAAATGCAAACATTTGGCTTCTACCAGAAGAGCTATATTGTTGCTTTTTTTGGGAAGCTTAAAAGAACTATTTGGGGGCCAGGGAGATAGCTCCGTGGCACAAGTGCCTGTCTGACTACTGCAAGTTTGAGTTCAAACTGGTCTGCCAAAAACAAACAAACAACAACAAAAAACTATTTGGATCAGGTAGATTAGAGTTTTGGATGTTGTGTCAGCTTTCTGTCCCTATGACGAAATACCTGAGGATAACACTATAGAGAAGTTTGAGTTCACTGATTCAGAGGTGTCAGTCCATAGACCACTAACCCTATCTCTTGGTACCTGAGGCAGGATGAAACATGGTGGTGGGAGAGTGTAGAAAGGAAGTGAGAAGAGTGAGGGGAAAAGAGACGAAATTCACTCTTCTAAAGCACATCTCCCATTATCTCCTTCCTCAAAGTTGGTACAGTCTAGTTAACAGCACACTCAGCTAGGAACTAACCAATAGATTTAGGCTTTAATGAGATCATCACCTCAACAACCCAAGTATCTCTCTTGTTCCCTTCAGTGAACATGACTGCACAAGGCCCAAACATTCACCATGTCAGTCTCTTAAGATAATTACAGGTCCAAACCACAACTGTTGTGTTTATCCCACTTGTAATGTGGATAATATCCAACAAAGTAGTGATGTAATGGAAAAGGGGCCCCATAGTTTGAATATGCACATCACAAAAAGAGTTGCTGAGTTGGCCTATAAGATAATGGAAGAGTAAACCTTTCTGGAAAACTGATTCAGAGAAGTTTTCTAATATCTAAATTATTTAGAGGTAGTTTTATGTTGTCTAACAATTCTGATTTTAGCTACATGTGCTAGAGAAATGTATGCATATATAAGCCAGAAGTATGAATAAAGGCATTTAGGAGATTTTTAAGTTTTCAAGAAGTAGGAACAACCTTAATATTATTAATAGAAAAGTAGAGAGTGATGAATTAAAGAAAACATTTGACCTGACATAAACCACAGCTAAATGAATTTTTACTGACAGGAACTTTGAACCAAAGAATTCAGGAAAAGTGGAATAAATCCTGTCTGTATCAACATTACTTTTGATAAAAGGTCCTGACCATTATGTATACAGAAACATATTTAGGTAGTAATGCCATAAAACTTTGGTATAAAAGTGAAATCAGCGGACATCTTTCATGAGGAAGAAGATTATGTGGGTGAAGAAACCGTTTTCGGGGGGGATGTAATACAATTATTAATTCGTGTGGTGATCACCTATATATTTATATATGCATTTTACATACTTTTTCTTATATGTATTGTTTTCAAAATAAAAGTGTATCTTTTTGTTTTGTTGTTGATACAGGGTCTCACTACACAATGCAGACTCGGCGATTCTCCTATCTCAACCTTGCCAGTGCTGGGATTATAGGCATGCCTGGAGTTCTGAGGCCATCATGACATGTGTTACTGTGGATCAAATTCTGAATCTAGTGTCTACCAGGTAGGCATAGACCCCCAAACTATCTCCCCAGCCCAATAGTATATCTTTTAAAAAGCAATGCTTTTTTCTTTCTATATCTCATTTTGTGAAGCGATCCAAGAGAAAAATTTCATAGTGTCATGTGCAAAACTGTTTGTCTTTTGTGAACTAACCTGAGGTATTACTAAAGGCAAACTCTTGTCATGTTGATATTTATGTTTCTTTGCTTTTTCAGCCAGAGTTTTTGGTTTAATGTCTGGGTTCTCAATAATTTTTTTAAAAATATATTTTTAGTCTATTATGTTTGCAAAACAAGCATATTCCTTAGGAAAAATTTTCTCTCCATTTTTATAGTGTGGGCTTGAGTAAGAGTAGAGCTTAAGATTTCTGTCCTTGATGGACTTGTATATATTTTGAGGGTCTTTCATATGGTTTTTACATTTTACTTCAAATCTTTGAAGAGAAAATAAGTCAACTTTCATGGCGTCTATTCATCATTTCTGATGGGCAAGAGCCATTCTCTCTTTTATATCTGATACCGTGCACTCTGAACAGACAAGAAAAAGGTAGTGCTCTGGAATAGTTTCCTGGGTCCCAGAAAATTAGAAAGAATTGGTTAACTCTAGAATAGTCTTTTTATATCTCAGTCCCATTTATAGTTAGTATCTAATCTTTGAAAAATTCGATACTCTTATGAATCATTGAACATGCTGTCACAAACATCATAGTGAGCAAGACAGACAAGGTCACTTCCTCTAGGGACCTAGCAATGGAAGATGACATGTAAATAACATACAGCAATATGCAGGCCCAAAGGCTTCAATTTCAAGTTGGTGGACTCAGAGCACAGATGAAATATTTGTACTGCTATAAGCACAGGAAATCTTCCTCTGTGATATATGGGAGAATGAAGGATCTGTTGTGAAAAGTAGGGTGAGTTATCACCTGGGTTGTTCCCAAGGAAGAAATGCAAGGCTTTTTACTACGTGACAGAGAGTGTCAGAAAGTCAAATGCTTGAAGATGTTAGAAGCAGCAAAGATCACAGGGAGAGAATCTTGCTCATCCCTATTCAGACTATTGTAAATTTCATTATAAAATAAGATTCATCTCAAATTTGAAGAAAATGTGTGCAAAATAATTAATTCTACTTTTTGGTATCATCATCTATAGAAATAGTTAAAAGCACTATGATATTAGGACATTTTCAGAAGCATTTTAGAATTTGACTTTTTAATTTTTTTGTTTATTCTAAAGAGAAAAATAGATGAAATAGAATGAATTAGTTTCAAAACAGGTTAGTAGGACAGTTACAATAATCGATATATTGCATATTGTTGTCTTTATAGTAATTATTCAACATATAAGATGTAGATGCAACATCTTGTCTAAACAACATTGGTACAAACTTTTCTTCTCATTGAACTAAGTGAAAATAGCAGTACACTTATCTAATTATTTTGCATATATATATACATTTTTCACTACAAAAGTTTTTATTTATATTCTCCCTTTTTGTTTTGTTTTGTCAGAGATGGGTGTTCCCTTGATATTAGAGAAGCTGTATTTGGGGAAGTCTTTAAAGGACCTGTTCATACTTGATGCCAGTCCAAAGACTGTAGGTACTTCAATTCAGCAAAATTATCC
Organism: Myocastor coypus; assembly: GCA_004027025.1. Taxonomy (NCBI): domain Eukaryota; kingdom Metazoa; phylum Chordata; class Mammalia; order Rodentia; family Myocastoridae; genus Myocastor; species Myocastor coypus. Next base: position 7,818 of record PVJA010000965.1, read on the forward strand.
ATTATAGCCCAATCGTCCATTGGAATAGTGAGTTACCAGTGCAACCAAATTTTTTATGGATTGAAAAAAGTGGTTTCAATTAGATGATTTCTTCAGAACCACCTCACTATATCCTAGTACAATACTTGCCCAGACTCTTCAGAGAAAAATAACAGGGTCGGTAGAGAGACAACGCATGCTAATGTTAAGGTAGACGTGGGAAGTTTCCTAAATGGGTAATGGATAACTTGGGGACACAAGCAGAGGAGTCTCACTTATTATGTTGGGGTTTCAGAGAAGCCGTCACTCAGGTTTTGAGTTTGTGACATGCATATTAATACATTTTTTATTTTTCTTTTTTATTATTTATTTATTTATTTAAGCATGGCCACTTTCAGCAGCAGGACTTGGCAGCAGTTCAAATCCCTAGCATGTCTTTACAGATGAACCCTACTGTATACCATCACCAATAAAGTGGGAAATCTAAAAAAAGGCTTCTTAACTTGAGTTTCTTCAATTACAAATCAAATAAATGCGAGTTAATTATTTCCAAAAGTCTTTGGATATCAAGGACTAGAGTATCAGATCAAATATCCTGTGCCTTTTAAGTTAGTATTTTGTGCATTAGACATCTTGTGCTCAACAGTGACTGCCCGACTCTTTGATAAAACATGCATTATTCTCTCGTTATCTTAAGAGCGTGCTCTGAATGGTCAGTGGAGTGTGGAAAGCGTATGGCTAGAAAATACAACGCTTAGGTTTGTGTATGGTGGCTCCCTTAAATCTGGCTGGCAACAATTTCCACTCACATAACAGAAATTGTCACATACTCTCCTTGCCAGATCACAATGAAATCAAATATGTAAAAATGCTTTAATCAAATAACACACTGAAGTACCACACAAATATAAGTGATTTGTGTTCTGTGTAGGTTTTATATGACCTCATTCACCCATAAAACCCTAGAGACTGGGAAGTACCTTTGAGGTTTGGAATATGGTATTTATAGATCCACTAGGAAAATTAGACTACATGTATAATAAATTTCTAGATAAATTATCTGAAAGTGAATTTTCTAATAAAGGAAGTCCTAACTAATACTTCTTTGTAGTTTTATTTTGGTTACTTTATTGGCTGATACTAAAATTTGTTTAGCTAAAAATGGGGAAGAACTGGTAAGCCCACGTTGAGAAAGTATAGTAGGGGAGGCAATGTGAGTGGTGGGGGGTGGGAGAGGTCCATTATATGTGCTAATAGAACTCCTCCAAGAGGGGACTTTAGGGTTCTCCTCTGAAGACAAACACTGCATGGCAAAGATTGCTATCCACTGGAGAATCTGTGTAATTTTCAACTTTAGGATATTCAATCCACAGGAAAAAACATGGCATAGTACACAGCGTTGTGATAAATCTTGTCCTTTATTAGGATTCTAGCTGACATTAACAGAATTGTAAATGTGAAATAGCACTATGAAAATTACAGAATAAAATGTAAGAGAATATGATCACAAATACAGGCTTAGCCAGATATAAAATGCAAAAATCTATAAAGGAAACATGTTAAAAATAACATCCACACCTCAGTCAAAAATTCTGTAAACAAATTTGGAAAATGCTTTGCAGCTTAAATAAAATTGGTCAATATTCAGAACAAAGTCTATGCTGTTAGAAAACATTACATTTTCAGAAAAATATTATAGCAGAGTGATATAGACATGTAACTTTACATATTATGACAATATATTTGTATTTATGTATTTTCACCTTTGCATACATTTATACATGTGACCTCTCAAGTATATTTATGTACAAATACATATAACAAAAAGCCTGTCTTTCATTCTTCACAGATCCTTGGGTACAGGATGATTAACAACTGTCATAGGGAATTGTCTCAGTTTTCTAAAGTCACTGGGCCACCCTCTGAAGAAAGCCAAAAGTCAGGAATGAAAACAAAGGGGCGGATGTCAAACTCGAAAAGTTGCCACTGTACTGAAGCAAAGCCAGGCTTGAGCAGAGGAGGGGTCTTTGTTGGCTTGGGTTCACTGAGATCCCAATACAAAGTTTCTTTTATGCCCCTTTCTTAGAGCAGGGTCTTGAAAAGACCTCTCAAGAGAGGCCTCCAAACTCAGTATGGAGATTGGTCATGACAGAAATTCTAAAGATGGTGGTATCTATTGACTGAATTTGGGAACACTTACTGAGACAATGAAACTTACCTAGGCGGTCCAAGGTTTCTTATGTATTAGACGAACAAGAATTAGTTAAGGGTGAGACCATTTTACTAGATAAACCTGAGACATTGTCTCTAGTTTTATCTGCAGTTAAAAAAAAAAAAGTTATGTGCGATAGAGAAAAATAAGAATAGGAAAACCTGGCATCCTGTTTTCAAATTTTCTCCATAACTGACTTTGTGATATTTTATCCATGGGAAGCCAATGGCATAAAGATATCAAGAAAGAAATTTTCCCATGGTGTGGTCTAGCTCAGTTAAATATTGAAATACATTCTGGCATTCCATTGAGGTTGTGTGAATTTTTAGTACACCATCAAATGTTAAGCTAGATTCAATTTCCACCTACATTCCTAGTTTTCTTACTTATCCTAAACTTTATTTTATACATAGTTTAGTAAAAATAGCACTTTGAATCAAAGTTAAGGCTCGCCAAAGAACATTAATAGATTTTATAGTGTCTGATCAATTTCTAAATTTATCCAAAGGGTTCATAGTGATTTTGTGTACACAGTTACGTTTTGCTTTAAACATAATTAGATTTCATTATGTGCCCAATAAACATTTTATTGGAGGTTTCACAGCGTCCATGGCCATAGCACTAGCTACATTAACAGCCAACACATTTGCTGGGCTTCAAATTCTTTAGTCCTGTTAGGAGTGGGAAATAGGCTGTTTGGCAATGAGTGGTAAGGACGCTTGATGCCAAGAGAGTGGCCTGGGGGTAGCTTCTCCTTCAGCCTCAGGTTCTGAACTACTCCAGAGAGACAATGAATGCTTTCCCCCATCAAGAGCAGTCTCCAGGCAGGATGTCAGCAGACTATTCCCACTGCAAATCTGTCCTCCCCTTCTTAGCATTTAAATCCTTCTGTCATTTCCCCTGCACATGGGCCAGCTTCACCTCCACTATGCTTGTAAGAAATGTAACACTGTAGGGTGGGTGAGGGGTGAAGTCGTTGCCGACACATGCGTGCAGACACTCTGCCTCTGCACCAGAATCACTCTGTACTTGCTCTCCTTGTCTTAAATAGGCTCACTCTCTTGCGCCAGTTCCATGGGCTACAAATTCTGCCATGCTTCAAAGTCCCCTCCCTCTAAATTGAAGCTTGACTTCAGGTTGCTGTGTTTGGACTGAGGTGGGAGGATTTTGTAGCAGATGGTAATCTCCAAACTTGTGCATCGTTATGTTAGTGTTTGGTTACATTCACCTGATCTGTCTTACTTTTTTTTTTAATATACATAAACACTTTTTATTTATTTTTGATAGAGAATATTCCCATATTTTATTTTAGCCAAAAGATCAAGAAGAATAGAAAATATTACTATCAAATAGAAATCAGGATATGTGGATCCACGGTAGATTTTAGAGAGGTGCAAGTAATGTAAAAGTGTTAATTATGCAAGATCATACCTTCCACTTAAAAGGGAATTATAAAATTATCTGACAAACAGTATGCAGTAGACCTAGTAGACCGTAAGGTGACAACATTGTAGACTCTGGTCCCAGCCATATCCAGGAGAGTGTACACCAGCAAAGCTAACCTATATCACATGGTGATAATTTTTTCCAATCTTCTACATGTTTAGTTAGGAGTGAAGAAATTATTAAAATCATTTGTTATAATGCACTATACACATGAGCTAGGCTATGCCATAAATTTTACTCTGAGGTCAAGGACTGACTGAAAAACTTATTTCAGATTGACTACAGGTGTTATTTGATTTCTATCAGATCAGTACTATAAAAACTATATGAAAAAAATCATAGAATGATAGGTCTCATTCAATGAGTTCCATAAGAAAGTTTGATGGCTGAGTTCGCTACATTTGACTAGAAAATAGGGTTTTTATTATTCAGAAGTCCTAACTGATGCGGTCTGATTTTCTTCTGCTAGGGTAACAGTTGTGGATTTAGTTAATTCTGAAACACAGTTCATTCTGTGTATTCTGAGAAGATCATGAATACATCAGCATCTTTGAAGCAGAGGCCAGAACAATGAGACAGGAAGGAGGCTCTAGGCACTGCTTTAAATTGATTCTTCCATTCTTGTTCTCCTGCAGGTGTCTGGTTTTAGGGCACAAGACTTCCTATCTGGAAGATCAGAGAGGTTCATCTTCTGGTCTCTTCAGGTGTTTTGAACAGACACCACTAATAGAATCACTTTTAACCTGTAACTTCAAATGCCTCACTGCTTGCTGAAAAGACAATTTAATCCCCTATTGCTGTTGGATGTTCTCCCAAGCTACTTGTTTCACAGGGCTGTTGGTGCTCTTGAATCTAACTCTTCAAATTCTGTTGCTCTCTGTTCTGTATAAGCTGTGCTTCATTATTAGTATGAGCCAACAAGGAATACCTCCTGGGATATCTTGTCTGTATTACTCTTGATACCTTAAAGATTTTCCATCACATTTAGAAATAATCCAATTCTGCTTATTCTTTGAGAATTCTATCTCAGAAGCTACCACAGGTTGAATACTTTCTTTGATAACAGTCTGAGCCCACCAATTGCACTAAAATTTTATCCAAATATTAAGTATTGTTAAGTAAAAACAATGTCCAGTATTTTTCTATACTTCGTAGTAAAACTGTAGCCTGCTGTAGCCTGTTTGTCAGAGTCTATCTGTACCAATTAAATCTACTTGGATTAGAGACCAATGAAGTTTATCACATACAGCCAGAATGGAAGTACATTTTTTTTTAATTTTAAGAGAGAATAACAGTAAAAACTGTGATGCAGATTTTGAAAGCAAGATAGTAGAAAATTAACAATGGTTAACATACTGCATATTGTTATCTTCAAAGTAGTTGCTCAGATTATAGAATATAGGTATGCCAAATTAATCAGATAATATAATCACCTACTATTCTTTGCAATGAAACAGTAGAAATTAGTAGGATAATTATCTTAGCTATCTTATATATATGCAAAAATATTTTTCCATTTCTTTTTTTCTCCTTTGTTTCATCCCAGTTATTTTATTTTTCCTTTTGAACACTTTAAATCTTGTTTACTCTTTCAGTTTCTTACACTAGGGAGACAATAGGACCTTTACACATTTAAATCTGATTTATGTCACTTATAAATATGGTCTCTAGTTATATCTTCTTAGGAAATTTTGAGTTTATACGTATTTATGCCTGAGCAGTACTCCATTATATATATATATATATATATACCACCATAACTCTTTATATCCACTTCTCAGTTCATGGGCATGTGGGTTGTTTCCAAGATTTAGCTAGGACAAATTGCACTGCTATGAACATGGGTGAACATACATTATGGTGGTAAGATTTTTTTTAACTCTTCTGGGAAGATATGTAGAAGAGGAATATCTATGTGCAACAGGATCTGCAATCCTAGGTGTCTGAGTCATCTCCACACTGATTTCCACAGTGGTTACACAAGTCTACACTCTCACCAACAGTGGAGAATGACTTTTTCTTTTGTGGGTTCCCCAGTGCCTGAGGCTTACAGTAGATATGGCGAATCTCTCTTATCACCTCCACTTCACAGAAAGAAAACACTACCTTAGTTAGACAACCCTAATCTTATGATGGACTGCCAGTAACATACCTGCCTCCTCCTCCCTCCAGGAGGGAAACTCCCTCAAGGAGGGAAACTTTTTTTACTCTGATGTATAAGTCATTATCTGGGGGCAGGAAGAGAGAGGAAAGGCCCCGTTAGGTTTACTATGCTGGCATGGAAATAAATCTTCCCCAGCAAAGGAAGCGGAAGGCTTTTGGTTTTGCTACCCTGAGATGTCTCCAGGGAGGGAGACATCTCCAGCTTTACTACTCTTAAATGTCTCCTTATACAAACATTGACAATACATGACTTTTCTCAGATGACTCAAGTCATGTATAAACATGAGGATAGCATGGAGAACTGTCTTCCAGCAATTTCTATGAATTAGTGACATTATGCATATTTTCTCTAATCCTAGCTATGTCTGAGTATAGCTGTAGATTGTTGTTGTTAGTATCCCAGTATTGCAGAGGGGAAAACCAGCGTTCTGTGAGTTGCACAAGATGCCACGGCTATACAGCTAGTAAGTGTCAGAGTCAGGATTCCTACTGTGTTTTTTCTTTTTTAAAGCCAATACACATTTCACTGTAAAGTCAATGCAGTTTACTGCATAAGTAGTTTGCTTCTTTACAGTGGTTTGCTTCTTTACAAGGAAAGAAGTGCTGACGTGCTTGTCATGAATTTCTCTTATGGCACATATCTTCAATTTTTGTTATTCCTATAGAAGATTGTTGAGGACAGAGTAATGTCTTATAGCCAGGCAATGTGCCTAATGAAGTACCATGCAGTGATTGGATGACTTACTAATATTTTTGAAGGAATAAAAGCTGTCAAAATATGTGTAATAAAACTTTCCACTACACAACCTAAATAATACATGACTGTGGAAAAGAGGTCATAGCAGAGCATTCAAATATAGAAACCTTTTTACTTGAAATATTAATAGTGCTTTTCACTATTTTTTTTCCTCAGCTGACAATTTACCCTGAATGTTTATGAAAATTTCATGTCTATAGTTTAGGAAAAGTAACAGTTGATAATAATCAATGAAGCAGAATACAGACAAAAAATTATATGAATCAAACTTCATGAGAAATAATGCCTTGTTATGTGTAGGAAAATGAAAAAAAAATTAATTTAGAACAAAGCTTCAATTCTAACTAAAACTGTTCTACATTAAAGTGCCAAGATTACTGGTTGAGTTATAGAATTTTCCTCTGCAATCTTGTTCTGGAGCAGTAGTCTTTGCCTTATGAAACACTCATGCTATATTTACATCATTTACTTTCTATTTACATGAATTATATCACTGCAAAATGTATTTACAGTGTTTTTCTTAAAGCAAGGATTATTCAGTGTTTAGGATTTACTGAACTTTAAAAATAAACATGTTAGAGACGTTTAAAACAAACACTTATTTAAAGTGCAGTCCCAATTTGATCATTAAGTACTCTACGCAAGTTATTCTGAAGAATAAATATATTTAGGTGTATTTTCCTCTTTAGGCCAATATTCACTGTTGTCTTTTCCTCCTTACATTAAATAGTGGTGTGTAAGGCTGCTCTTTCATACATAACAATACACGCTTTGGACATGTGCCCTTTCTTGAGCAGAGAAATGTATATTTCCAACATATATTGAAATAACAAAAGTATTAAGTATTAAAAATAATATATTAAAATTAAGGAAACATTTTCACCTTTTTAAAAGAAGACACAGCAAGAAAACAGTTATGCTTGTACTTACACATGGGATGGAACCTATATTTCATTTTGCTTTAAACTACATTGGCAGTTGTTTTTCTTGCATGTGTGCAGGATATTAAAGTGCTAGTTGTGTGCATGTGATTTATTGTAAAGCCTCTCTACTCAAAAAAGCCCTGCTATTTTGGTAGAGTTCAATATATTTCCTTTGGGGAAGATTAAATAAAATATGTTAACTCAGTTAAATTTGGAATCCAATGACAAATGACTAAATGTGTTTGCACTGGGCAGCCATAGGAAGTGGATCCAGCAAAGCACTAAACTGGAAAGTCACGTTTGAACACAGATTCGTACCCCATTGCCCTTAACGTTAGAGTTCAGTGTTACAATATGCCATCAATTTTCATGGGTAAATTAAATAAGTAGAAACAAGATCCTACTATTTCATCTCATAGCCCTGCTCTATAGCCATATCCAAAGATTGAAATATACCGAGCTGAGGATAAAATTATATGAAGCTAGCATGAGTTAGTGACACTTATTTTTAAATTTCTTATAATATCCAACATTTGAAGACAAGGAAAAGTCTCTTCATTAGCTGTAGGTCTTGTGTCTCTTGTATCAAAGTATAGGGTACTCAGAAACTGTGACCTTGAGATAATAGAACAAAATGATTCTAAAAGTAAGGCATATATTCTTTACTGTGAATTTCTGACCAATGGCTTTACTTGCAGGATATATAACACTATAGGTGAATACATTTGGGAGTAGACTTGGCTTTTGTCAAATTCAGGCCAGTTGAATTTGGCAGACAAAGCCGGGAAGACAAGTGTTGACATACACACCTGTAGGGGTTTTGCTGGATATCAAAACTGGAGTTGAGGGCAGGCAATTAGGCATTCTGAAAGTCCTGCAAGGTTCTGAAAAATAAAGCCTTTGGACTAAATCATACACTATAATGCTTCCATCTTTATCATCCCAGAGTGATTCATAACAAAAGATATCCTATTGCAATCAATTCTAATGTGATAGATACATATATCATAAAAATTATTTTATACGCTATGTCAAACTGTAGAAAAAGGCATTAAACTCAAAGAAGGCCTAGAGAGCACTCTATCCTGAACACGTTTTTATTCAACCCTTATTGGCCCAGCCAGACCTCTGCTCCTTTGGAAAAACACAGAGTTTTTCACTCATCTTCACAGTAGAAATTGGATTCTAAGTTAATGCCTGTTCATAGAATAGCTTTTTCTTCTGAAAGGGGTATTCAAGCTCAATTGGAACAAAAACCTGTTAACAGAAGAATGATGTAATAAAACGTTTCTATGTCCTCATTTCCTTTATTTCCTATGAAACCTAGCCTGCTACCTCAAGGTCATAAAACTCAAAAAATTGATCATCTTACTCATTCAAATATATAGCAGTTTTGTTTTTCTTTTGGAACCTCCAAAATGAATCTTTGGTATGATATTTTCTGTTACAAGTAAATAATACGTGATAAGATGATTTTTCACCGTTACAATAAGCTAAGTAAATACATTTCTCATACTTAATAATTGTCAAGTGCTAACTATCCAGGGTAGACTAAGTAAGAATTGGTAAAATATCTCAGATAGTTGGAGTTTTATTTTAATTATTGGATGAAAAAAGTTTTAGAAATCAATGTTTTAAAAGATGCTCTGACCTTGTTAGCATCTGAGATTAACTCTGCCTCAGGTCTATAGTCTGGACCTCTGTACATTGTTGGAAAGCCTGTTGTGCTACTAAAATGTGAAATCATTTGTATACGTGAAATACTGCATGTGAGACAGGTGCTGAAATATAGAAGCTAATGAAATGCAGTGCTTTGCAATAGGAAACCAAATAAGCCAACCAAACAAACACAAGCATGGACTGGAAGGAGCCTGCATCAATCAGAAAAATAGCTATTCTATGAAATTGTTTTCAAGAGCATAAAGCAAGATGGAACTTATAATGGTAGCTTGTTTTGGAAGGTTTCTTGTCTTTAAAAATATTCATATGATGCTTTTCTTTCTGGAGACCAAGTCATGGCTAACCTCACATTTGCCCTGGTGTCACATTTGCCTCTGTCAATTTTTATCAATTGTAAGTGTAAAAGATTGAATAGTTTTTAAATGTGTGGCTTTTAGTGAGCTACTAGAGGTGAATAGAATTGTACTTAAAAAGGGGAGGCATGTTAATGTGTCTGGAGATCTAACTGTTAGGAAAAAATAATCCTATGAGCCAAACATTCATGTAGAATTGGCATGGATTGAGTCTCCGTTTGAACTCAGGTACGAAAGCCTTTGCTTTTGCCTCTGTCTAGTAACGATAATGTCTAAGCAAATTGAGTAACTTTGACCGAACTGGAGTAGAAGGAACAAAATGGACATTAGTTTCAATTAATGCATGCGTATAACATCTTGTTTTGGTAGAACTGGTCTATTTTGCTGTCTTTTTGTGAAATAAAATAGGTAGATCTTTTAATCTGGCATTTCTTCATAGCATACTAATTTGCAGTGACACTGTACCTTGTTTAATTCTCATGGAGGTAATTTGTTTGAGATAATGTATATGTTTTATTACAAGCTTTGGCATAACGATGAAATTTTTTCCCATTAAAATACTTTATAAGCACACAACATCAAGTTTTAAAACAGAATTAGTATTGTTAATTATAGGAACGTGGTTATCTAACAGATCTCTAGAGTTTATAGTCATCTTGAATAATTAAGACTTCACTTTCACTGATAAACTTTCTCTAATTTTCAAACCAAAAAAATAATGTTTGCAAAGAAATATTTACACTACATAGAATATGAAGACAATAATCTACAAAAACTTTTGACCAGCTAAATTTTGCAAGTCACCTAATAGAAACTCTGTGGCAAATTTGTGCTGCACTCCACCTTCGTCAACACACACACACACACACACACACACACACACCATTTTCCAGAGCTATAACATCCTAAGATCATGCCCGGGGGATGTCTTAGATGCACCATGGAACATGTCCTTGTGGTTTCTATTCCCTCCTCTTCCAATTGTAGTCGGTGCCTCTCCTACGCTTTTAAAAGCCTTTTCTGGGACCACCAGTGCTGCTCATTGCCAACATACTGCTGAGTTTTGTGTGCTTGATGGTGGGCTTTATCCTAAGCAATAGTCTAGAGAATCTCCTCAGAAAACATTGTGTTATACATTTCCACAATAGCAATTAGAAAATGACTATTAAAAATAATGCCTTTCCTTTCAAATATGTTTGAGGCTTACACTCCTATGCAGGGTAGAAGCTGTGTTGTGAGATTCAGTGTAGTAATATATGACTTCAGATTCAGCAGTGCTCACTGATAAAGTCGCTGGACTGTCCCTATAACCTTACCCTCCAGGAAACACTTCTGTCTCCCTTCCTGATGGCCTTCAGTTGGGCCTTTCCCTCACTGAGCCTGAAACAGTGGATGTTGCTAAAACTTAATTGATTTTCCTGTTATCTCTATTACTTTTGCAGACAGGAATCCTTAGAACAGTAAGAAACAAAGAACATTGATGCTGATTGTTATTTAATCTTCTAAGTCATATTCTGGAACCTTAAAATTGCTGAATGTAGTTTGAGAGTCTAGTAGCTCAAGTCTTTAGTGAGATAATGCTACTTTATATAGGTAGGTCAGTTTGCCATCGCTGTAACCAAAATAGCTGAGAAAAATTCAAGTGATGGAAGAAAAATATTTGGCCTCCCAGCTTTATCATTTCAGTCTATGGTAGCTTGGCTTCTTTGTTTCAGGGCCTGTGGGAGGGAGAATATCACGGCAGGGAGCACCTGCTGAAACAGAGCCTCTATATGGTAGACAAAGAAGTGAGAAGGAGGAAGTGGCTGTTGAAGGAATGCACCCTTGAAGGCCACCCACCTAATGACCTCATTCCTCCAGGAGGACTCTCTTAGTAAGGTTTTCACCAACTCCTAATGTCAGTGGAGCAATTAATCCATCAATGGGTTAATTCATTAGTGAGATGAGAACCTCATGGGAGCCTCATGGTCCGGTCACGTCCCAGTTGCCCATGCCAGAACACAGCAGGGCTGGAGTCCAACCTCCTTCGGCAAACAAACTCTCAGAGGACATTTCAGACCCAAACCATAACATCATTGTGACTTCGTGAGCTGATGAATGCTCTATCTCCTGAGCTTGTCACTTTCTGGACATCAATTCATGAAAGTGAATAAACTCACATGAATGCAATGCACTACTAAAAAGTGGCCTTAAAGATTTATGGAGCTTTTTCTGGACTAAGCAAGTGCTACAACTGCACTTTCTTGAAAACCGTGATTAAGCTTATCTTTGACTCTTATGAGTGTTCATGTATAGCATTGAGAAATGGTCTCAAGATCTTGAGAATTTAGGTTGCCTGGAGCTTTTCTGGTACTGAGACAGAGAGGACAACCTCCCACCCACCTTGTGGCCTTGGTGTGTACATCTACTTCACAAGCATAGTGCAGAGCAAGTCCATTTGGGAATCCAGTTTTCTTTCATGAGTGCACTCAGCAGGCATGTCACTCTCTCACTCAGTTTGATATAATTATAAATTCAAGACCAAAATAACTCTAGCCCTCTACTGGCAATTTTATGAGTTTCTATGTTCTGAACTTAATTTATTCCTTTAATTTGAAAATTAAACTGGATATGATGAATTTCATATAAGTATGTTATATTTAAAATGTCTTTTAAAAAATATGTACATTAAGGGGCTGGGGAGTTAGCTCTGTGGCCCAAGTGTATGGCTGGCAAGTGCAAGGTCATGAGTTCAAACCCCAGTCCTGCAAAAAAAAAATATGTACATTAAAATGAATTAGAAAAAGAGTCTGTGTATCTATAAACCTTACTAATCTAGGAGGTAACTAACACAGGTCACTGAAAAGGATAGATCTATCTCTTAAGAACAAAGTTATAGAAGTAAAAAATCTCCATGCATGTGATATTTTTCTCTTCTACATAAATAGCTACCTCTTAAAAATGTGCTCCTAAGATATATTACAGCAATTTAGGTGAGAAAAATGCTGTATTTCAGAGCAAAAGGTGGTTCTTTATTCTTTTCAAAGGTACTCCTTACATTTTGAAGCAATATATTTCTGCCGAATGGTGGAATTGATTGGTGTCTACTGTAGAAATAATAAAATATTACATGAATATTAAGAAAACTCCTCTAGTTTAGTTTTGACTATGGTTGATATTCATTCTACTTTGAGACTTCTATCATCTATCTATCTATCTATCATCTCTGTTAATTGTTCATACTATAAAATTGATGGGAAAAGTCATGATTAACACTTATTGAATATTTATTACCTGTTGCACTATTATGTATGTTTTTCATATGTTAACATATTTAATCTTTGCAATATGTCTACAGAACATAATATTATCCCTCCCTCTATATAAAAGAGAAAACTTGATGCAGTGAATGTAAGCAAATCTTCTAAGGTCACCTAATTAGCGAATAGCAAATTTGGTAAAGGCACACACACACACACACGCACACACACACACACACAGTAAAATCTGTGGAACTAACACACATATATGCTTTTATGTAGCTTCTTGATAACTAATATTTTATTACATTTTAAAATAATATAATTTCTATAAAAACAGAAAATACATAAAAGTATAAAAAGACAACAGAAACCATCTAATCCTACTATTTTTTAAAAGTTTTATTAATTTTAATGAGAAAGATCAATGAGACAGTTTCAAAACAGATTAGTGGGACAATTACAATAATTAAGAAATTACATATTGTTGTGTTCATAGTAGTTGTTCTAAGTAAAAAATGTAGACATGGTATCTTTTCTAAACTCTATTAGTAAAATCTTGCTTCTCATTGAACTAAGAGAAAGCTGTATATATTTGTTATATAGATCTTGCTTTAACTTGGTCCTAACCATCCAGCAGAAAAGTCTAGCCATGAGGTATAAAAAACAAACTATATTTGGATTAAGCACTTACTTAGGGAAGTGCAGGGGCCAGGTTTCGGTTCCTGGCCCTGACTGCTATGCCGGCCCTGCTTTAGAGCACGCTGAGCCAGCAATGGAGACTAGGTGTGGTGGCACACGCCTGTAATCCTAGTGCTCAGGAGATACAAGCAAGAGGATCGCTATGAGTCAGTAGGGAGACCCTGTACAAAAAAACAAAACAAAACAAAAAAACATATTCATATGCTAAGCTGTAAAAGGCCCAACTTGACAGCTTCCAACACTGCCAGTTCTGCTGATAACCTGCTACTACTATGGACTAATCCCACTATTCATGATAGCAACTATCAAGACATCTAAGATAGTGTCTTTTACTCAGATTGTCATGTATTTTAAAACATTTGAGAACTCTACATATATATATATATATATATATATATGTATATATATCCATCTATGCATATATATATCATGTCATTGTGTGTTTTTACTTAATAGTAGAGTAGATACATTATTTTGTAGTTTTGAGTTATAGCACCATTATGTTTTCTAATCCCATGATATTTTTGTTGAACACATTACATTTCAATAGCTCACCAAAGAGGTGCCAGTAGTTACTATCATAGACCAAATAAGAAAATATGCATAATTTTTAATATTTCAGATTACTGATTAAAAGAGAATTTATGGAAATCACTGATGCCTGAGTTTAATATGGATATTTAAAAAATAAAGATAGAATTAAATTTAGACTTTGACCTTTAGGAGGAACATGTTGTAATAATCAGTTACATGACTTAATAATTAGCAGATGATCAAATTAGAATAGAAAAGACTAAAATAAGCAAAATCGTTGAGGCAAAATTACATATTTTTTTGAGGACCATGTGGGCTGTTACAGTTTGCATGTTACTACTAAAACTTGTGTTCAACTTTAATTCTCATTGAAGAATGAAGTGGACACCCACAGTATGTGGAAGTGGGAATTCTCTGAGACATTTATCATTAAATCAAACAATAACAGTGGGGAGTAATCTAATGGTCATATGCATTAACAAGAACAAGAGAGACTTGTGGACATTACTTTTATATGAGATCTCCCACATAGCCTTGAAACTCTTCAGAGAGGTCTCATAACCAAGACTACTTCATCAAATGCACTGACCCATTTTGAGCCTACCTGGATTCAGAATCATGAGCCAGACCAACCTTTATTCTTTAAAATTACTCAGCCTAGGGCCAGCAAGATAGCTCAGCAGTTTAAGCACTTGCTTGGCAAGCTCAGGGACTGGGATTAGATCTCTGTTACCACATGATGTGCCAACCCCACGCCAAGGTGCAGTGAACTAGCCACACAGACTGAGCCTGGTGGAACACACTTGTAATCTCAGCACTGTACGGGCTGAAAAGAGGAGGATCACCATGAGTCTGAGGTATGTAGTGCGACCCTGTAACAATCAAATACACAAAAAAATGAATGAATGAATAAATAAATAAACAAATAAATAAATAAAATTACTCAGCATAATATGGCAGTTATGGTAACAGGAACCAGACTAAAATATGTGCAAAAGCCATAATGAATTCTTAACAGAAACCAGACTAAAATATGTGCAAAAGCCATAATGAATTCTTAACAGATAATCAACTTAGGCATACATTTATTCATAGTGAAAAGCAAAAATGCAACAACAGTGTGTCTTTTGAATGGAAATATAAATGAATGACATCATAGAAAGTTCGTAATCTTAGAAATTATTTAAGATGACTTTTATTTGCTTAGATTTTACTATAAAATCTCTTAATACTTACTATAAGAGAAACCTAGTATAATACGAATATGTCCAAGAATTTTTGACTCTTCAAAATAGAAATTCATAATTTTAGCCAATCTTTATCTTTAATGTATTCATTTACATTTAACATAATTTAGTGATTTGTTATTCATAGAAACTATCCTCCATTGATATAGACACAAAAGCTCTAAATAAAGCAGTAACAAGTGTAGAGATTATAAAAATGCTAAACTATCATAATTTAGTAAAGTTTGTTATAGTTAAAATTGGTCAATAAAACTTACCATGTTAACAAAATAAAGTGATAATAGGGTCATTTTAATATATGGGAAATGAAAATTTGAGGAAGTGCAGCAGTTATTAATAGGAGGAAATTTAATCAACTTGACAAGGAATCCACCAGACATCTTTTGGTAAGTTTGTATTTATTGGTTGACACCAAGTATCTCTCAGGTGGAGTAATCATCTCCAGCTTTATTCAATGTGTATTTCTAAGCAGTTCAATAGAAAATATGAACTAAAAGCAAGCCATTAATACTCTAAGTGAATTTACAAGTATTACATGACACGAAGTCAATGTAATCAATTATAGCTGTATATTGCTAATAAGCCACCATGAAATAACATTCAATAATGAAACTGTTCATAATAATATAAGCCATCAAATTCATGAACAAAAGCTCTACTTCAATGTTTAACTTGAAATTACTAAACATGAATGGAGAAATTTGGGAAAATCTAGTTAAGCAGTGCCTAACTACAAATACTCAAAATGCCAACTTACTAGGTTAGATGTTGGCAAAGCATTTCTTTTAATGTCTATGATTTAGGTTTTATGAGCCCCGTGGTGTCTAGGAGCGTAGGAGAGAAACATCCATTACCAGAGGACTTCCTTTAAGGATAGCAGAATTTCAATTTTATATAACTTTCATACATTATTAAAATAATGTTTCTCTGCATACATTAGACACTAATATATTGAAAATCATAAGTAGGTTATAGTTTATATAGAAACAAGCTGAATTTTGCCTATGTGCAATAGTTGCTGCTCCCTATTCTACAGAAAAGGTAACATAATACTTACCTGACTTTGTTATTGCGAAGATTTCCTAGTATTCAAAAATACATAAAATTTTGTTTGCATCAGTGCTATTATGCATCAATTCCATTACACATGTAAGAAAGACCCCACTTGGGAGAAGATGCTCCACCACATATGCTGGGAGAGGATTTCTATACCAAATATATAAGATCCTCCTTAATCAATTAAAACACAAAAGAGAGGGAGGTGGGTCAATGTTTTTTAGAAAATCTTTTTCAAAAAATGTTTGTAATTTGTTTTGCCAAATCTTGAATAAACAGTTTATAAAGAATTTCTAAATGGCTACAAAGCATATGCACATACAGTTTTAAATATCACTGTTTATCAAGTAAATCTACAAACACCAAAAAATATTGCTATATGCCACTTCAAGAGCCAAATTCTAAGATCAAATATTAAAATAAATGCTAACTTGGTGAAGGACATAGCAATTGCAAGATTCACTCTTTGTTATAACCATTTTCAAAATCTTTTTTGTAGATTCTATGAGTTCAAAAATATGTTCATCTAGTTGCAGGCACAGTTTAATTTGATCTTTGATCAGTATTCAAACTGGTATTTGACATCCATCTACTAAATTTCAGTTTATATTTTCATTGCTTTTACATTAAGATTGGAGGAGAAAGGTCTACTTCTCTGTTAGGCCTGTCAAAGTACGAACAGATGTTATAGAAAAAATCTTATATTAAATATTTTCTCAAGTTCCAAATGGTCTGTCCATTTGAGGTGACTTCTTTTAGTCCATTTAGTCCTTCATTTGGCTCAGAATCATTATACAGTCTGGGGACATTTTAGGTGCCACAAGCTGTGTGTATGGAGGGTGTTGTAATATCTAGCAGGTAGAGGCCTAGGAGGTTGCTAATTCTTTCTAACAATGGACAGAGAGGTGTTTCTAAAAAAAAAAAAAATTACACAACTCAAAAGGTCAGTAATTCTGAGCTTGAGAAACCCTGCTCATTTTCACTCTCATTTCACAAATCTTCTACCATTCCCTCATTTTTTATTTATCTTTCTGCATTTCTGTCAGGAATTATCCATCATTGTTC
The DNA here is from genome assembly GCA_004027025.1 of Myocastor coypus. Lineage (NCBI taxonomy): Eukaryota > Metazoa > Chordata > Mammalia > Rodentia > Myocastoridae > Myocastor > Myocastor coypus. The sequence goes on from PVJA010000965.1 coordinate 25,174, forward strand.
TTCCGAGCAATACGTGTTAGCCCATGTTCTGGGCTTTAGAGCCAGATAAATCATAGTTTCTGGTGAGGCAGAAAGAAAGGACTGTCATGCTGTCGCTCATGAGCTGGAACGTTTTCCCCAATTTTGGGGTGGTCTCTCTAGGAGGCACTGCAGGGCACTTGCGTCTCCCTTTCTCATTTTTCTTTTCTTTTTTTCTTTATTCTTTATTTTATTTTTCATCTTTTTGAGATAAGATGTTACTATGCCATTCAGGCTGGCCTCAAACTTACTATTGTAGTGTAGGCTGGTCCTGAACTCTCAACAATCTTTCTGTCTCAGCCTCTGGAGTGCTACGATTATAGGCAGGTACTACCCTGCCAGGCTGTTCATTGTTCTTTAAAACAAAACAAAACAAAACAAACAAAAAAAAACCCCAAATTAACTGAGATTTATGGTAAAAGCTTAATTTTAACTTGAGTCTCAACATGTAGTTGTTACCAGGTGTGGTGAAGAAAATCTATAATCCCAGCCTTTGGGAGACAGAAGCAGAGGGATACTTGTGAGTTCAAGACCAGCCTGAGCTGCAAAGTGAGATTAAGGCTAACCTGACCAGCATAGTGAGACCCTGACTCAAAAAGAAGAGAGACAGAGAGAGAGAGAGAGAGAGAGAGAGAGAGAGAGAGAGAGAGAGAGAGAGAGAGAGAAGACAGAGAGAGACAGAGAGAGAGAGAGAGAGAGACAGAGAGAGACAGAGAGAGAGAGAAGCAAACAAACGTGTCTTGGTCAAAACAATATGGAATATTTTCTTTGATTTATTTGAGTTAAAATAAATGTGGGAAGTCCATCTTTATTCCTACTCTAGATAATCTTCTGTCATAATAGCATGTATTAAAATGAACATGTATAGAAATGCTGAGAAATAATTTAAAAATCAAGAAAGAAAATGGATAATGACTATCTTCTCCCTTTGCACAATCTAACACCACAGTATTTATGTGCTGCAAATCAATATGGATTGGAGTCAGAATGTATGCATGGCAGGGGCAACTTTTGGCAGGGGCAACTTTTGGCAGGGGATAGAGTGATGTGACCAAAAACAGTTCTAAGAAACTTTATTTTATTTATTTTTTATTTTTTTTTTTTTAAATTTTATTTATTTACTTTTTTCTTGTTTCAGAACCTTTGTTTGTTTATTCACTCATTTTTATGGCTGGCTCAGCCCGCCCCGCGGGTAGGGCTGGCGCAGCATGTGGTGCCGGGGATCGAACTGCGGTCCCTGAAGCCGCCCAAGCCTTCCCATGCAGGCGCTTTAGACCACTGAGCCATCCTGCCAGGCCCTATTTTTTATTTTTTATATTTTTTAATTTACTATTTTTATTGTTTAAATTTAACAATGTTTATATTGCATATTTTCATCATCAGATCAGTTTAAATTAATACATATAGGTATATAAGACTGATCAAACAATTAAGCATTAACCCTTTTAAATCAACATTACTTTTTTTTTTCTTTTCCCCTTTCTTTTTTTTGAAAGTTGACATATTGCATATTGTCCTCACAATCGTTCTACAGAGTACAGTGTGTGGGCATGACCCACCTCCCTATTGACGTTGCCCAGAAAAAAAAAAAGGAAAAGAATATAGTTCTCTTTGGACTAAGAGGAAGCAGATATATACACAGTCAAATGTTCTGCAATTGGAGTGTGCCACCAGTGAAGCTTGTAATGTTGAAGGCTATTGAATCTAAGCCTCCTAAAGCTCATCTCACCAATCTAGCTCTGCGTTTCATGCATTGTAATTAAGCATTTTTTTCTTTTTCTTTTTCTTGCGACTAAGAAACTTTATGAAGGTGGTGTAATAACGACGTACATCCAAAATAACTGAATGTTGATGAGGACTTCAAACATTGCAACACTTAAATGCACAGGATGCTGTCCTGGTGGTCACTGCAGGGACACGCCTCAGCAAAACCTCTTCATTTGAAGTTTCTTCCTCAGATCTTGTGAAGCAGCTGAAATTTTGCATTGCTGGATGAATTCCCAAACCATGGACCCTTGTGGCAGGAGCCTGGACAGTGAGGCATTTTTTTTTTTCATGTTTGGTTTCTTGCTTATACATTTTTTAGCCGTCCTGATACAGGAGGTCTGCAGTACTGCCAAGAGCACATAACAAATGTATTTCACCCAGTAGAATAATTTTTATCACCAACAAAAACAGTAATTTATTTCACACCTCATTACTTCTATCATTTAGTGAATGATTTTTAATGCTCAACTGAAATTATCAGTAGATATTTATAAAGACATAGAGAGTATAGGACTGTCATTTTTTTCCCTCTGCAGACTATTTGAAATTTCTTAACTAATGAGAGATTAAATGAGAATTGAACACTGCATGGATCATCTATTCTTATAAAGTATTGTTGATATTCTTAATTTCAGTGCATTCATAAAACAATGGAATAGTAGCAGGAGAGACAGAGACTAAATTTATTCACTGTCCATATCGCATTTGTTACATCTCACATACATAGGTTTAGTTACATAAATGTTTTCTGAAACTGCATTCTAATTATACTACCTCTCCACATAAAATGCTCTCATGATTTTCATTGTTTGAATTAAGAGGGAGAAATTTCTGTGAGTTGAAATCAGGCTAAATTTTCTACATATTTAGCATATGTTAAAATGAGTGTTTTCTGTTATAATTGCTTCTGGTGGTAACCTGTGTCTCTAATTGGATTACAAACTCATTGAAACCAGTGTGTGCCTTCCTTTGCAGGCATTTAGTAAAAGTATTGGGAAAGATGAAGTCCTCTGGTGATGCTGAGTGACTGTTCAATGTCTTTGTTGACATGTTACATGATAATGAAAAATCATAAGAGAAATGGACATTTCATAAAAAGAATCAAAATAGAGTTGAGAAAGCCTAAAATTCAGAGGCATTGATAAATTAGACGATCTTACTATTTCTAGATATGGAAAAGCAGAAATTGACATACGTCTTTGAAAGCCAACATGTCCTTGAGTCCAGTCTGATAGCAAATGGTAAATATTGTTTTACAAGTCTATGGATTTGTAGTTACTATAGTGTGGGTAAAGGATGCAATTGAATGAAACAGATAGGAGATTTATGTCTAGAAAAGAAAAGGCTTCATATATGAATATTTGTACTTACAAATAACTATAAGAAAAACAAAAAAACTATTCAGTTTTGTGGGAAACATATTGTCCCCCAAAAGCTGGGTTTAAAATTTTCTTTGTTTAGGTTTAAAGTAGAGATGGATTCTCTGTGCTTCCTTAAGTAGGAACAGGCTGAAAACCTATACTACCATCAGGGGGCACCTTTACTACTGCCTACCTCAGCTATGGCCTTGCCAGACCATGAACAAAGTCCCCTTTTCTACCCACATCAGACTAAAAGATGTAAAGGTATGTGAAAAAATGGAAAGTTAGGAAAGTTTCCCCTAACTTGGCAAGCTTATCACGGTTGCAGCAGAGAATACTACAGCCCAGAAACTTGTTGATCGTTTCCTGTTATTTTCCCTTAGCCAATAGGAATCTTGCTATTGTCCCTCACGCACCATGGAACATTGGGTGTGACTATATGGAGGAAGTGTCAACTAACTTGTCTCTTAGATTCCTGTGTGTCTGTACCAAAAGAAGCCTGCTATACAACTTCACAGCATCTAGACTCTGGGCTGCATGCAATACCTGATGGAACTCTGAGTTGCCTTCTAGAGATGTTGGGGAGTTCGTGGGACTTACGAATAGAAGGAAAATGGAACTATGTATTTGTTGGTGCAAGCAAGAGAAGTGACCAAAGCAGTGCTATGCATTCAGCACTCCATTTCACTTTGCACTTGGGACACAGAAGATCTTTTCCAGTCATTGTAGTAATGAGGTTAGGCCTCATGGCCTGGTGGCCCAACATGATTCTCCACACTACTCCTTATCCTTAGCGATCACCTGGAAAAGTTTTGGTAGCTAAAGATGGACTCTGACTTACTAAGTGACTATGAGAAGCACAGCCCTTGGATCTGTCCACATCTCCCCGGCCCCCAGAGTCCAGAAGGGATTGTGGGAGAAGGTAGCCCTAACTTTGATGGAAGGAAGCCACAATAGAAGTTAACATGGTCTCACACTTTGCTCTTCAGCAATAGTGGAAATCAGTACAAGTGTAGCCTCACATGCCTGTAATCCCAGTGCTAGGGAGGCTGAAAGCAGGGGCATCACCATGAGCGAGCTGTGTAGTGAGACCCTGCAACAATCAAATATACTTTTTTAAAAAAGCAGAGAACAAGGAATATTAGAAATGAAAGACATGCTCACCAACAAAAGTAAACATCCATGGTACAGATTATTTTTGTTATTATAGTTGAAATATAAACATATTTTCAGTAATCTTAATTATAGTACATGTCTATTATTTCCATATATCCCCTTAAACATGTTTCTGTACTTCACAACTCTAATGTGATTTGTTAATAGTAATATTGATTTCACTTCTTTGGTAGTCACTTACTTATGAATTTTTCTCTGAGAGTTATTCTCCAATTAGCATTTCAAAATTAGGAGGTGCTCAAATTCGTATGTGCATTGGGATAATTGATATCATAGTACAGCAGAAATGAATCGAGGAGCCCAGCCCACTGACACCCCTACAGAGCCTCTCCAGCTCCCTCAGCCTAGACTAGCGTCATACACAAGAAGTGAACTGTTAGAAGCTTTCATCATTCCATACCTTCATGCTGTTGCTATTGTACAATTTCACATTTATCTATTTATTTATCAATCACTTAAATAATACTTTAATTTCCTACTATATATCAGGTATTGTCCTAAACACTGAGGACATGCTACAAATTAAAAAAAAAAAAAAAAAAAAACCTTTCCCTCTTTCTACAAACCTTTCTAAATGTTAGAAAGTCACTCCTAGTCTCACTTGTACAGAAAGTAGGTTGGCAAATTAATGATTTTGCTGCAAAGCATATTTGGGTATTTTGTATAACTTTAACAAATATGAAATTTAAGAGAACAATAACTTATAGTTAGACGCTGATTTTTTTTTAAGTTTAGCGTAAGCTAGAAGACCAACCTACTGAGTCTATCTTCTCTAATATTCTGTTGGGATAGAATGTGATTCAAGAAATTAAAATAAATAGATGCTAATTTTACATTTTCTAAGTTGTTATTTCTTCTTATTATTATATTACACTACATCAGAGTATCATACAAATAAACCAACAGTTCAAAAACTATGCATTAAAGGGGAATTTATAGCAGTTCAAAGTAAGTTTTTATTGGAAATTAGTCCATTTTCCCTAACTCCTCAGAGAATCGTTATTATGAAGCTTTATCAACAAGCAGCATAAATTCTTCAACTAATACTTAACTTTTCATACATTTCAAACAATATTTACAGAGTAGGGTGAAATTATGCCTTTTGGTGTTAAAAGAAATCTTCCTTCAAAGTTATAAAACCAGGTGAAAGTCACATTGTTGCTAAAAAGTTGTGAAGCTTTCACATTTTATAACAAGTACATTCCAAAGATATAGCCTGACTAGTTGGCACCATTGTTTAATGAGAAGACACAATAGGGTAATGTATTAGTGGCATATTATATGAAGTTTCAATTATTCTATGTGTCCTAATATATATTTTACATTGTGTTGCATAAAATTTCCTCTTAATTTAAATAATAAGTTTGTTGAGAAGCACAGTGTAAACTAGAAACAGCCTGTGGCTGGTGTGCTGGAGTCACTAACGGTCCCTTCATAACGTGCGGCTGACCTGAATCAGCGCGGTGCTAGGTGCAGGAAGCCCACCTGAGGCCTGGTGCCAACGGCATGAAAAGAAAACTGGAGGACAAAATGCTGCGCTGTTGCTCCCCTGGAGAAGCTTGTCCCCCTGGGTTTTTCTTGTTCGAACTCAGCTATTTTGATTGCTGGAGCTTGGGAGCTCGCTCTTGCTCTGGATGGTTGAGGCTCTCTTTGGGGCAGCTCTGGCCCTTCCTTATGTCGAGTGTCCCTTTCTGGTTCTCGACCTGCTCCTGCAGCCTGCTGGCTCAGATCCTTCATTCACTGATGCACACTATCTATCTGCCATCAGCGACATGTGAATCCTCCCAGTGCAGTTGCATGAGCCATCATTATAGGCTGTAAGCTTCCAGTTAGACTCATGGAGGACTTTGCCATGGGCTTTAGATCTTTAGCTGGATTTGTGTAAGATCCAGACTCACAGCTGGATATTTGGGTCTCTGGTGTATGGATAGATCTCCTGCACTCTTTTGCATTTGACTCTGGGTGAAAATTATAAAATAATTCTCTAGTGCCAGGGAGATAGCTTAGCATTCTAAGCACCTTGGTGGCAAGTGCAAGGACCCAGGTTCAATTCCTGGTACTACATGCCCTGCCAGCCCCACCTGGGGCCTGCTAAAGCAGCCACTAAAATGGGGTGTGGTGGCACATGTCCGTAATGTCAGCACTGGGGAGACTGAGGCAGGAGGATTACTAAGAGCTCAAGCTACATAGTGAGAACCTGTGCCAAATACATTTTAAAAATCTTATAAATTATGTGGCATGTATTAAATCTGTTCTCTTGTAAACCCTGACTATGATAGTTCATAACTGACATCGTATAAGTTATCTGACCTACCAGGGAAGGTGCTGTCATGTGAATAAAATAACTTGGACAATAAATGGCAATATGCTTGCCTTATTAATTATAGAATACTACTGGAAGCCAATAATATCTCTTCTAATTTGATTCAGTGTGAAGGAAATAAGTATAATTGAAACTACCATCATATTTTCCTCTAAAGATATGCTTTTTTTTTTTAACATGACGTATTCATCTAGTAGGAGGAAAGAAAAGATTTGTTTTTAAAAGATTTATTTGGGAAAGTGGTATTAGCAAAGGGATATGAAGGCCTCTGAGTAATATTGTCTTGTACTTTAGGATGAAACTATCACAGCTAAATAGCTTCATGGCCATGAGATTGAATTCTTACTATCACTCATTGGAAGAACCAATCAATCATATATCACTGAATACGTTCAGGAAAATCATCAACTTTCTGCCACAGAAAACAAAGAAATATTTATAAAAACTCAGTCCATCAAGATTTTTTTCTTTTTTGTGTGTGTTTTTAATTTTTTATTCAGTTTAATGAGAAAAGAGATAAAAAATAGCAGCTTAACAGTTTCAAAACTAGTAAGAGGGTTATATAATTAGTACCATGCATATTGCTGTCTTCATTGTAGTTTTTCAAAGGACAAGATGCTGATATCATGTCTAAACAATATTAGTACAAACTTTTATTTTCAATGAAGTAAGAGAAAGTAGCTATTTGTCTATCCTAACTCTCCTGCATTTATATATATATATATATATATATATATATATATATATATATATACTCTTTTTAAGGTTTCCAATACTAGGAGAAAATATACCATGTTTTAGTAAGTAGATTGTAAGTGAAAGATACAATATGAATCATAAAACAAAATTATAATTAAACAATATTCAGAAAATTAAATACAAATTAATTAAAAATTTATTTTTTGCTTAACAAAAAAAAAATTGAATGGAAAATATATGACCAGAACTTCCAACAGTTTGGGGATAGGATATCACACAAAGTTCTAGTATGTTGTGGAAATGGACAGTGTCCATAGTGCATACTGCTGGCCAGGTGTCACTTATGGGACAGAGCTACTGCTAGTTCCTTGCTATGCACCCTGTAGACCCAGACAGAATCATGACCTATAGGGTGCAGGAGAATTCCATTTGTACAGTATGCTGATGGAAATATTTTGCTGCTTTATACAAAATAATAGTTGAAAGACTGTTATTGTATATCTCTTTTTCCCCTGTGTTTAATTGTTTGCCCTACTTGGTGGGTTCTTTCCATTCTCCTTCATGGAGCTGTGGTCTTCTTGATCCCTCTCTAGAATACCTTTTAGTAAACTTTGTAGGGTTGGCTTTGCCATCATGAAATTCTTTAGATGTTCTTTGCCCTGGAAGTATTTCACTTCTCTATTATACTTGAAAGAGAGTTTAGCAGGATATATCAATAGTTGTTACCAGTCAAGTTAAAATTTTTTGACTACTACTGATAGCTTCTAAATGTGCTGTGTTTCACATTTAACCTCTGACAGAATGTAAGAGAATGCTTTCGGGTTCAACCCAAATAGCCAAGACATCTGTCTCAGTTACTTTTCTCACATTGCTGGGACAAAATAACTGAAATCCAAAATTATGGACAGGTAAAGGTTATTTAGCTCACAGTTAGCAGAGATTTCAGTCTATGGTCAGCTTGCTCCAAGGCAAAGTAGTACACGAAAGAGGGCAGCCATTTATGGTGGCAGAAAACAGAAAAACAGCAAGAGTAAAAGGGAGGAATAGCAGCAACAATAGCAACAGCAAGCCAGTCCATATCCCTTACGTTGCATTCAGGCTCTGCTTAGGCTGTGTGTAACACTCACACCCATAATCTCCACAGCGTTTACATTCATAATCCCAGAACTGGATCATGAATTAATCACAAACTCTAGAAGTCTGTGCCATTGGTGCATGAGGCTTTGGGGAGACACCTAGACACAAACCATAACACTATCTAACAGATGCATCAAACGTTTTCTGTCTTTCTCAGAAGCCTCTAATTTCAAGTCAGTTTTTCATTAGTGGAAATGGATAAACAACACAAACTAGGCAGGTTCAAGCCATTCTTTGTCAAATCAAATTGAAGCGGGGATAGCTCAGTAGAATAAAGACTTGCCTAGCAAGCAAGTGCAAGATTGTGAGTTCAATCCTTGGTACCAAATCCAATACGGAAACAAAAACTAGCAACTGCTGATGTCAAATTAAAATAATCATATTAATGAAAATTAATTATAAGGGGTCTACTAAAATATTCAAACTTAATGAATTTTGTCAAATTCCTACTTAAGAGTTTTGAGATAGATTATTGCTCTCTCCCTTCAATTCAGACCTAGGAAAGTCTTCCCACCCAGTCTCTAGTCTAAGGAAAAGTCTATTGTACACATATCTAGTCCTACTCGTGTTATGTAATGTGACCCTTTTTTGAAATCATTTTCATATGGGGCAACACCCCTCTTTTTCATTATCATTTGACTACAAAACTTAGTGTACTCACAGTGCAAGGCCTGGATGAAGGACATGTGACTCTTAGTCTTTTCTAGTGAGACTATCATTTAGTAAGAACTTTGTAGAAGTGTAGCTACCATGGGCTTTGGTGACAGATAATGCTGTATATGCTCATGAGAACACAAACATATTCCAGTGATCACAAAAATACCGGTTGTGATTTGGTACAATTCTGGACAAAGTAGCTAGATAGGTTGGGATTCAGGACAGTAAATAGTGTCCTGAAAATAATCTCACTAAAGCAGCTACTTAGGATTGATGAGAATTTCAGTAAGTTCCATGGCTGGCCTAGCAGTGAACATCATTATGCCTGAAGGAGCAGACACTGGACTTTCAGGGTTAGAGGAAATGCAGTCGCTGCTTGAGCACCAGGGAAACACAGGAGGGATGGGAGCATCAAACGCTCCTTTCTCTCCTCCTTCCTGTACTTGAGATTGCTGGTCATTTGGTTCACTTGGTCAAACCCAGTTGGCAGAGGGCACTATACCTGATTGGTTTGCAGGACATAGAAGTGGGAATGGCAACAGGAAGGGAATGGCACTAAAGTGGCACTGCTCTGTGAACAGCTAATGAAGCAAACTTTGCATTTGAGCTACTTTACTTAGGTTTGCTACCTGGGTATTTTTCACTTTTAGATCTCTGGTTCTCCTGTGGCAAGGCCTTGCGTGTGTTCTTGCTTGGATAACTCTTTCTTCCTGACTGCATTATTCACTCCAGGGTCTTATGCATAACTTGGCATCCAGATCAGCTTCCACTAATAACCGAGACCTCCATTTCTATTTAGTTCCTTAATAGCAAGAAGAGGCATAAATGTTTTTTTTTTTTTGAGCAAATTGTTAATTTGCAACATTGACTTGGAAGAGGAAAAATGAAAAGTTATTACCTTGAAGTTTGAAACTCCTTCTGCTTATCCATCAGAGGATATATAGTAATTCTCTTTTATATATAACCAAGATAACATTTTATATTTTGTGTTCTGTAAATAAATTTGAAGCTCTGTCAGTGTTACATAATTAGGACCCAATGAGCTCTCAAATAACTCCTCATGATTCTCAAAAAAAAAAAAAAAAAAGATTTTATCTATCCCATTGTAAAGATAGAATAATGGTCAGACAGTTTCTATAACTAGCACAAGACTATAGATTTCATCAAGAGCAAAGCATTTGTAAATAGCCATTCTGGGAATTATGTGCTCATTTTGCTATGGAGGGCCAGCGGGCAATGATGATGGAGTCAGTGCCTCAGAGGTGCCTTAAGGGAAGAAGGGAAACATCCCACTACTTGAAGGAAGCTCTTTCTTTAGAACAAAATATGGTTGAATATATGTTCAATTCATATTGAATATGTTGAATATAATTGTTACAAAGTCTTTCTAACTTCTTATATGCTATAACTTATAAATTATGTGATCTCACTTGACTCTATCAATATTCCTCTCCCATTTTTACTATTTCACCATGGTCTTTTAGATTAGATTAGAATCTCTCTGAGGGCGGAAATATTTGTCTGATTTATGATGCTTCACGTGCAGTGTCTAGAACAATGCCTAATATGTAGTAGTTGCTCAATGTTTGCTAAGCGAATAAGTATCCATCTATCCTACCTACATTAATCTGTACATAAGAATCCTCAGTCTCCATTTATACCCTAGAAGAGTTATTTTTTTCCTCAACTTATATTCAATTGTAAGCAAGCTGATGTCCTGCTGAGTCAATTTATTGAAGAAAAACGAAAACGCAAAAGAAATTACTGTTTACTAATCTTTTCCCATTTTGATATTGGAATTTACACTTTAATATTTTCAGCAAGATCTCTATTTTCTATTTTTTGCCCCAACTGCAACCTAAGTAGCTATCAATAGATACATTTACTATTGAGAAAGGCATATCATATGGAGTGGAACTATTTGTATCCTGGATATTCTTTTTCTAGTCCTAGATAGTATGGCTTTCTGAATAGTCTCTGTGGGTGGCATAGTTAAGTGGAATTGTGGGTTTGCATTCATGTGAAGTACGGATGCAGAAAGGATGGGCTGTGTGCAGAAATATGTAAATAGGAAATGTTTAATTTCATTTTAAGGGACCAAAAGCTTATTTGAAGTTAACCACAAATGAGAGAATTTCTTTATAATATACAAAAGCCTTTAAAAACCTTAATTATACACACTTTTTAAGAAGTGCCAACTGGTGATTACTTAAAGAAATCTAAGACAGAACCAAACCTTGATAGAAGAAGTCAATGCTGACGGCACATGTACCTATTTCATTTTATTACTGAAAGAGTTCCTTTTTTCCTTAGCCATAAAATATGAAACATTCTAATGTTGTGTTTTGCTCTTTTATTGATACTGAAAAATGAAAAAAAAAAAAACTTTGACTTAAGAAAATCATGGATATATACCAGTGTAATCTCTGTTGGTAATTAATGCTATCAAAAGACCTAGCAGGATTAGCCTGCCTTCTTTTTATCTCTGTATGATGAGTAGCTTCAAATAGACTCCCGTCTCCTACTGCCAGTTGGATGCCATCTAAAAGAGCTAGCAACTCCAGCAACTGTTGCCATAAATAGTCCAGTAGATTCTCCCTCCACAGTATGAGTTCATACAAGACAAGCAGTCATAAAATTATCTAATGGTCAGCTTTTTTCTTTCCAAAAATAGCTGCAATGTCAAGATTATTTGGGAAAGGAGTACCAGAGTATTTTCTTGCTTTGATAGAAAGCAAAAATACATTTTTGTCTACATCTCTTCCATACTAAGATTAACCTATATTTGTTTACACAAACACAACCATAAGCAATATTTCAACGTTTTGCTGCTTAAAAAATCCTCTGCATTCTTCAGTTATGAATCTTAGCATTAACTTAAATGACTGGAGGAGAATTTGATGCTGTACTGTTCTTTAGTGTACTATACTTCCTGCCTTTTAAGCTTATGATAGTTTTATGAAGAAGCTTGGAAAGGAAGTGTAAGAAAAAGAAATGGGAGGCCTCTGAGAGTTTTTACAATCTTCGTAGTGAAATTTCTTTAAGAGGATAAGCCACAGCAGGCATGTCCTAATTGTACACCGTGCAGCCACTTGTGATGAACATTATCAAAGGACTTTGCACAGGTAGGAGTATGACTCTCATCTTTCCATGTATGCTTGTATAAGGACATCTCTGGAATGCAACTGCCATGAGAGCACTTTACTTTTCTGACTTATTGAAACTCAATCTATATAATAAATTATTTAATTTCTAGTTTTTATAAATATATGAAGTGAATCATTTTTGCTTGATAAATTAAGACTAGAAGACTGTCTTAGTTACTCTTCTCTTGTTGCTGGGACAATTACCCGATACTCACATGAGAGAAGGAAAGGTCTATTTAGCTCACAGTTACTGGAAGCTTCAGTCCATATTCAGCTGGCTCCGAGGTGGAGTGACACATGGCAGAGGGAAACCTCTCATGGCAGCAGCAAAAAGCAAGAGAGTGAAGAGGAGTAGCAGCAGCTCAAGCAGCTAACTTCCTTCTTTACCCTGAAATGTAAATCACCTGCCCCAGGGGAGGTGTAGCACCAACACCCACAATAATCAATCACAAATTTCAGAAGCCACCCCATCACTGCCTGAGGCTTTGGGGACACACCTATACACATACCATAGCAATCATCTTATTTTATTTCCAATATTATAGGAGATAAAAATAAATGCTATAAATATGGAAATATTGTTAAAGAGCTTCAAACTATTCTTCCATTTATTTAAAAAAAGATAAAAGAGACATTTCAAAATATTACTATATCCTCCATAACAAGAACTTAAGTACCATTTGTCTGGGCATTTTGGAAAATTGAAGAATACCCTGTGATATAATTTAGAGTAGGGCTTGGAAAAAAATATGTGATGAATGATTTCATTTTTATCATAGATCAAGAAAACTAACATTCATAGGTGGAGGAAAAGAGTTTTGACAGCTGTATTTTAATTGTGTAGCATAGCTATTAAATAAATGAAACAATATTGGAAAAATATTTCAATGACAGTTTTCCCTCGCTTTTCTCACAAGCTAAATTGTTTGCTTTTTCTGGGAGTAATTCTATTGTACTTGTTAGATAATTTACAGTAAACACATAGCCTCTTAATCACATCACAGAAGCTTAAATAGATTTGTAAGACCATTAAAAAATCAATACTTAGCTTTTAGGTGATGAATTAATTAATAGAGTGTGAACGCTTGCAGTCTGCATTACCCAGCATGCACCACACCGTGCATAACACCACGTTCAATGAGCACACAAGGTAGCTGGCTGGGAAGTGCTGATTAAAATACATCACTTGCTGCTTGAAGATGAGAACATTTCAGTCAGGCATGGTTTGTGGAGAGATATATAGTGCAGTTATTTTTCAGTGACACATAGTGATGGAAGAAAGAAGTGTTAAATAAAATTCATAGGAAATAATATTCAGAGGGTCTTGGCTCTTTTTCATTGTTCAGATAAAGGATCATGATTCATGCACTGGCATTGTATGAAATTGAAATGATCTGTAACATTTAGGGAAGAAATTTTATTGTTTTCCTCCAGAAAAAAACTTATAAAATATATTTTTCCATGAAACACATAATATTTTTAAATTTCATCTGAGTTTATTTTATTGAATATTTTTTTCCAGACTTTCCACTTTTAAAACTTCCTCTGCAGTTCTATCAAATAAGATTTCTGTGGGCAAGTGTAATCAGATACTGGTCCTTGCCTTCCAGTTTATAGTTTAGTTGGATAATAGTGTGAAGTAGACCACCATTAAAAACAAAGGAGTAACTAAAATACAGGAAGCTCTAAGTTTGGAGGAGACAAAACACATATAATTTTGGGAATGACCTTTGCAGAAAAAAATCAAATAATGAACACCAAATTGGATATGAAGCCTTGTAGTTTAGGTTTTGATTTTAGTCAGAGCTATGCTCTCACTGAGAACAACCTGAGAAGTCAAGAAGTGTAAAAAAAAAAATTGTGTTTAAAAGTACAAAAAAGTTATTATAGCAAGTAGAACCCAAGGAGAGGGCAATAAATCTCTGAGTATCTGAATCCAGGTAGCAACGGAAAATCCAAGTGCAACATCACGGCATTAGCTGAGTTGATGTACAGAAAGAAAGACTTGACCAAAAATCTTGGCCAGAGACCTGGAGTGAGGAGAGAACAATCAGGAAGAGGTTTCTTGTGGGAAAAGAAAGATGAATGACGTCAGCTTGAGCAGACAAGATTCTAATTAAGATAGAAATCAATAGCAAAATGTTAATAAAAATCTCAACCTTTGATAAATTAGATGCCATACCTATGAATAATATGTTGCTCAAATAAGACATCAAAAGAAAAACACTTCTGAATACGTGATAATGAGGATAAGATCTAGCAAATTTGTGGGACAGCCCTAGAGCTGAGCTTAGAAGAAAGTGCAAAGTCTCACTTTTTATATGAGACAATTGAAAAGTCTGGGTATTGATGACTTGATTTACTACCTCAGAAAATTAGCAAAAAAGGACAGTAAATTAACCTCAAAGCAAATTTTTAAAAAACATATAAAACAGCAAAAATAAATGAAATAGTCAAATTTAAATATCAGCAGTGAAAATAGGATTCTCTGAAATGAACTGAAATTCCTAGACATATAGAAAGATTAATTGAGAAAGCAAAAGACCAAGCATGAGAGAGAAGAAATCAATTTTCAGTAAGAGGAATATAGAAAGGGAACATCACCGAAGATCCTTCAGGTGTTTAAACCGCAGTACCAGAATATCACAGAAACCACGTTAAAAGCTGCACATTATCTAAGATGGGAAAACTGCTAGAAAAACCCAGTGCATCACTTCTAAAAATACAGTAAAGTGCAAATAATTCTGCTTATTCAGAAGTAAAGATTATCATTTCATTTTCTGATGCTCCCTTCGGTCTCTCTTCTTAGAGTACTGTTGGGTTGACTATATAGACCTGCCATTCCCTTGATAAGTAAATTCTTAAGTACTCAGTTTCTCTTGGCATCATTGTGATATTGGTTTACTTTTTCTTGGTGAGTTTATTATTGGTGTACAAGAACATTTCTGATTTTTTCTGTTAGCTTTATATCTTTCTACCTTCCAGAATGTAGTTATTATTAATTCTAAGAGTCTTTCGGAGAAACTTTTTGGGATCTTCTATATAGAAGATCAGGTCCCTTGCAAAGAATGGTAAACTGACTTTCTCACTTTCAGTACACATTCCTTTTATTTCTCTGTCGTCCCGATGGCTTTGGCTAATGTTTTCAATACTGGGCTGAAGAGGACTGTTGGTAGTGGACATCTTTGTCTTTTTCATAATTTTCAAAGAAAAAGTCTCAGCTTTTTCTCATAATATGACATTGGTGATCAGTTTGTCATAAATAGCTATATCACATTGTGGTAAGAGGTGGCTCTTGTATACCTGTTTTACTCAGGATTTTTATTTATCTTGAATGCATGCTGGATTTGTCACAGGTTTTTCCTACCTCTATGTATATTTGCATGCAGTGTTTGTGTTTGCTTCTGTTCATATGAGCAACATTTATTTATTTGTACATGTTGAGTCAACTGAGTCATTAGAAGAAAGATCGTGACATATATTTTTGATGATCTGTTGCATTTTCCTTGCTAAGAATTTTATAGATGCAACAATCTTAGACAAACAGTTCAAATACGTTTAAAAGTATTTTATGACATTTACAGCTTTCTTGATTATACGATCTTAATAAACACAGAACACATATGAAATAACTAGATATTGTAAGCTAATGTTAAATTGTTCCTATGAAAACTTAAGTGATGATTGATAATGATATAAAATTTGCAAAAGTACTCAGTAAGAAGCCAGAGAATCAAATCTGAAAAACATTGCCATTTAATATACCAAAATATGAAGTAATCTAGAATTAAGTCTAACAAAAGAAACTTGATACAGATTGGAAAAATTTATATATTTAAGATATTACTTCTCTGTCCTGCCATATAGATTTGAAATAAGCTCAATCTAAGTTTCATATACATACAATCAATAGTGAAGCAGATGCTTTTATTATGGAATCATTCAATTAATATAAAGAGTTACTTGTTCATCTGGATGTATATTTAAAGTTTTAATAAACCAGTAAGCGATTCTAAGTGGCTGCGTCACTTCTTGCCCACATTTGCAGTGCTGTAGCTTTGTCTAGGCGTTTGCCAAAGCCTCATGCACTCATGGTGGGACGGCTCAGTGCCGGCTGGATCTAGCACACACAGGAATAAAGGATGCATGGTACTTCCTTAGTTCACTAATTGGAATAAGGGTAGTTGTCAACGTAGATAATGGGAAGGCCCACTCTGGGTACCAGTGGTGCTTCCCAAAAGGCTTGTACCCTGGATAAGATCTAAAAAGGAAAGGGAGGTTGATGTGCTGCTTCTTCTGCTGCTCTATTTTTTTTTTTTTCTGGAACTGGGGATTGAACTCAGGCCCTTGCGCTTGCCAGGCTCTGTTTCCTCTTGATGCCTGCATTACCACACATCTTCTCCCACCACATCCCTGTGTCAAGCTGCCCTGCCTTGGAACCAGCTAATTATAGACTGAAATCTCTGCAAACTGTGAAATGAAATAAAGCTTTCTTCCTGTAACTTGTAAATGTTGTGTATTTTGTCTCAGCAATAAGAAAGTAGCTAACAGTAATAAAAAGGAAACCATGAGCTCCGTTTCTACATCCTCACCAAGTGATAAATATGATCCATTGTTTTAGTTTTAATAGATGTGCAGTGATAGCAATTCTAGTTTTAATTTGCCTTTTCCTAATGACTATGGATATGATCGTCAATTCACAGGCTTGGACATTATTTTTCTGTATATTTCTTTTGTTAAAGAATCTAATCTTTTGGCCTGCTCAGATTGAATTGCTTTTTGGTTGCTTGCCTGAATATAAATTTTGGGTATTCTTTGTATATTCTAGATGTAACTCTTTTTTCAGCCATATGCATTACAGGTATTGTTTTATCTTTTCACAATCTGGTTTGACTTTATAGTCTCTTAACATCTTTTAAGGACTGGCCAAATAGCTGAGCGGATTAAAGCACTTGAAAAGCAGGATCAGGGGCCAGGGGTTCAATCCCCAGGCCTGCCAAGCAGGCCTATGCTCTTGGGGTGCTTTGAGAAGAGCACTGAGGGTGTGATGATATGAGCCTTTAATCCCAGCTCTTGGAAGGCTGTAAACAGGCGGGTCACTGCGAGTCTGATCTAGCTAGTAGTGAGATTCTGAACGTGGTGTATATTTTAGGATCTACACCCCGTTCAGAATTTTCCTGCAGAAAACACATTTTAGATTTTCTAATAGGCTTATATATGCATTGAGTTGAATTTTTGCATGTGGTTCAAAAATGAGCGACTTATTTTCCTATGTCTCCGCATCAGCTACTCCTATGTCACTTGCACTACAGGCTTGACACAATGTAAAGGTGGGAGGGTTCATGTCTGTCCACGATTTCAGAGCTTGCAGTCCACGGTCAGCGGACTCCAACGCGGAATCATTACGGACAGAGGAGGTGGTCCAGGAATGTTGCACATTTTCTGACAGCGAGCAAGAAGAATGTACAGGGTGAGAAAGCCATACCGAGAGACAGGCCTCTCCCACACATTTGGAAGTGATCCACTCCTGGCCGTGGGCTCCCCTCCCGACAGCACACTCCACCGCGAGCTCACCCACACATCAGTCCACTGGGAAACATAACACCACATGATCTAATCGCTTTACAAAAGCCTCACCTCCGTACAGGTAGCCTTCCGGGGAATCATTTAGATCTATATCCTAACACTCCTCCCTTCTTCTTCCCTTCCTTGCTTTCTTCCTCCTTTTAGCAAGCAGACACCAATTATTTTATTCTGCTACAACATGCTAAAAAGTTTCTCCTTTTGCTATTTTATCATCTGTTTACCTGTGTCTCCTATCAATGATTTCCAGTGATTTTGTAATCAGAATAAACAAAATCACTTCTCTTCCATGCCTGGTCCCATTTCTGAGCTCTGTATTCTGTTTCACTGATTCCTTTGTCTATGTAGCTCTAGCTGCCAAACTATACTGGAGCTATTGATTTAAATTGTTTCAGTTATTCTAAGTTTTTTGCATTTTCTTATACATTTTAGAATTGCTTTCACAATTTCTGCAAAAAATGCCTAACATTTTTTGACTAAGTGACCAAATTTTTGTTAATTTTTTTGACAAAAGCTGAAGAATTTTGACTGGAATGAGCTTTAATCTATAAATCAATATGGGGGAAGATTGATAGCTAAATCCCTGAGGCATCCAACAGGTAGCACAGAGTATC
This sequence comes from Myocastor coypus, assembly GCA_004027025.1. NCBI lineage: Eukaryota > Metazoa > Chordata > Mammalia > Rodentia > Myocastoridae > Myocastor > Myocastor coypus. The sequence goes on from PVJA010000965.1 coordinate 43,655, forward strand.
TTTGCATTTACATAGGTCTTTTTTTTTTTTTTTTTTTTTGTCTTTTTGAGACAGGGTCTCACTATGCACTTCAGGCTGGTCTTGAGCTCATTTTTGAAGCCCAGGCTGGTCTCAAACTCGCACCGATCCTCCTGCCTCAGCCTCTTGAGTGCTGGGATTACAGGTGTGTGCTACTGTGCCAGCCTAAAGGAATTTTTACATAATTTCAACTTATTCTTAAATACTTTGTATTTTCATACTTTACAAATTGTTGAAATAGCTTACTGTACATTGTTGAATTGTAATACGCAGAAATACAATTGAACTGTTCATTGATTTTTTTTTTTTTTTTTTTACTCTGAAACTTTACTGACATTTGGAGAGTTCTGTGTTGGTTTCAGTGAAAGATTTTTTTTTTCTGCATATTGTGGTCATATTTTCCTGTTTCTTCATGCCTATAAATTTTAATTGGATGTTAGGCATTGTGTTTTTTATGTTACAGGATGACAAATTTCTTTTATGTCTATATCTCATATCATTTACATTTAAAAATAGTTCATTGCATTTTTCTACATAAAAGAATGTATTGTCTCTGGAGGAAGACAGTTCTGCTTCTCAATCAGGATGCTTTTCATTTCGTGCACTTGCCTTATTCCTTTGGCCAAAGTCTCAAGCTGAATAGTGTTTAAAAGTCAAAACAGCAGAATTCTCATGTCATTCCTGAGGCAGAGGACAAGGCACCTGCTATCTTGCTTCTAAGTATACCACTAAATGGAGATTTTAACATTTGTGCTTTGCTGCGTAGAAGACAAATGCTGTATCACATGAACATTTTGATTACACTGTTCCTGCTGTGTTACTATTCATATTTTTTTGTGTGCTTGGATCTTTTTGAGTGTCATAACTATAACCTCATGAAGCTGAGGCTTTTAAAAATTATGTCCACATGTTTTTCCTGTCCCCTCTTCTGAGAGCATCTGTTTCTTCCCCTTTAGGGCTAGGGACTCTAGTTCGTTTATATTAAAATGCTCTTAATTATACCACCAAACAATGATTTTTAAAAAATTATTTTTCAGCCAGGTGGCTGTGGGTTTTTTTTTTAAAAAACAAATTTTTGTCTTTTTTACTTTTATTTATTTTTTATTACTTTTAATATGAGATAATACGAGAGTTTCAAAACGTGCTAGTAGCACACTCACAATAATTGACACACTGTATATTGTTGTCTTCATAAAAGTTATACAGAGCACAGGGTGTAGATGTGATAAATTTTCTAATCAATATTGGTTGAGGAAAAAAGAAAAGAAGAAGAAGAAGAGGAATAAGAAATTTTCTTCTCTTTGAACTAAGCGGAAGTAGTTGAATACATAGTCCAATGTTTCATAATTGCAGTGGGTTACTGGTGAAACTGGCAATGTTGAAGGCTGTTGATTTAAGCCTCTTACAGCTCGCCATACTAATCTAACTCTGTGTTTTATGCCTCATAATTAAGCTTTTCTTCTGGGTGATCAAGGGCAAGTTAAAGTAAGCCCTGTCTAACAAAACTTTCATAATTTGCATTTTCCAAGTTCAAATCTCCTCAGGATTAACTTTGGAACCACATGCAGTGCTTTGTAGAACTGTTGTCAGTGTCAGACATCTGGATGCCTCACGGCCATTGCTTGACCAGTTTGCTCTTTGTGAAAGCCTGAGAGAATGTTTTCTCCCCAGATGACTCTCCCTAGGCACACTATACTTCATTTATCCCTTTCCTCTGAGGTCCCATAATCTCCTTGACCAGAAAATTTGGGAAACCCCTGAGTTATAGAATGTTACAGCACAAGTTCTCTTATGTCCTGAGTCCTCATTGACCTTGAGGGGCTAGAGCCAAAATGATGACTATCCTCGTAGCCCTCTTACTCTCCAATTTTTGGTATGTTAACTTACATTCTCAACCTTCCAGCAGAGAGGCTTCGTGATACTATTACTGTATAACATAAGTAATTGAGCCCAACCTCACTGCCTTTCTGAATATCAAACATCTTAGACTTAGTCTGACATTGCTATTTTCCTTCAATCATTGATATTCTAATAAATCTCTATCGAATGTGATAAAAGCAGTTTCATATTTTTACACAGGTATTTAGAAATCTAAGGATGTACAAAATTGTAACCTGTCAAGCCTATGGCATTTTATGCACATTTCATTTTTCTCCAGTGTTTATTTCCAATACTTCGTCTTGCAATATAAAGTTTGTCATTTCCGTCCTATACATTCCTATCATAGAAGTTATAACTTTCTTTTTAAAATGTATTTGATACATGGTCTCACTATGCAACTTGGACTCATTGTGATCCTCTTATTTTCAGCTTCCCCACTGCTGGGATTACAGGCATGCACCACCAAGCTGCTGTCAGTGGCCAGATCAGTGTGCCTGGCATGTGGTGCCAGGATTTAACCCAGGCTCCTGCACTTGCCTAAGCAGGCACTTAGTGCACTGAGCTATGTTGCTGGCCTTAAAGTTATAATTTTCATCTCTAAAGACTTAAAGTATACTCAGTGTTTATGCTTAAAGTTTGGAACATATGGAATGCAGCCTGAATGTCTTTAATGTCATTATATGATAATAACATCTGTAGAGTTCTGTATTGGTTTCAATTAGAGATTTTTTTCAATACACTGTGGTCATATTTTCCTGTTTCTTGGCAAGCCCATGAATTTTAATTGGATACCAGGCATCATACACTTTTATCTTACAGGGTGACATGTATTTTATATATCTATACATATGCTGAAGCTTTGATCTGGGATGTAATTGTTATTTTTAAATCTCTTTGATCCTTTGGAATCTCACTTTAAACTGTATTTGGCAGCACAAGAACAGTGTTCAATCTCAGAGTAATTGTTTTCCTCTGGTGAAGCAAGACATTTACAAGCACTCTGCACTGCCCTAGAATACTGTGGTCATCCAGCCCTGATGGTGGGAACAGTACTATTTCTGGCCCCATGTACACACATGAGCCCTGTGCTTTGTTCAGGTAGTTCCTCCTTGTTTCCTCTTGTGGAAGCCTGGTTAGCATTCAGAGGGTATCTACTATTGACCTCTGGAGTTCTCCGCTGCTTCTTCTCTCCAGGACTCTGTTCTGTGCACTCTAGCTGCCTTGGACTCCCAGATGCGGCTTTGTGTCTTCACTTCAGGTTGTGTGTCATGTTTTATCAGTGTTTCCCTTTCCTGTTTTAAAGCCTGAAAATTTCCCATAGCAATCAGCTAGGCTTTATAAGGCTTATCTCATTTATCCATGTAACACACAGGTGGCTCTAATCCACTGCCAGAATTGCAATGTTTTGAAATCTTCCTTCATATGTTGGTCTCATTTTCTGTGTTGTGGCTTTAGGTAGGCAGTAAATGTGGCTGTTGCTATTCTATCTAGCATAAAACAAAAGTCCCTTCTACTGGAATTTTTACTTACGGCTTATATTTCTATTATTGTTGTGGTTCCTCTAGAGCTTTCAAATGCCTAAAATAAATAAAGTTAGTTGAGATTATTATTGCTTTACATAATAGTTATTTGTTTATATTTATCTATAATCTTGTTTCTTCAAAGATCGTCTGACATAATTTGTCTTCTACTCACAGTAGCTGTTAGGATTATTTATAAGGTTTAGTTTTTGGCTTATTTGTGTTAAACAAAACTCCTTAAATGTTCTTACCTCATTATCACTTTTAAAGGATAATTTCACTGAGTATATTAATTATCAATTCTTTCATTAGAATTGTTCTGGGCTTACTGAAACTGGGTATCTTGAGACATCATCTTTTAAAATATAGCTAGTACTGAGGATGGCACCTTTAGAATTTTTATGGAGTTAGGCAAATTTTCTACTGAGTGAGATGGTGGGTCATGCTAAAAAAAGAAAAAGGAGGGAGCCTCACCACCACGCTGCCTCATTTTCATTGTTTTGGTGTCTCACATTGGCACAATGGGCCAATTGGGCACAATTGGGCACAATTGAGCACCTGGCATCATTTCGGGAAGACAAATTTCACAGTTTGTGGTAAATTTCTTTCTATCCTTGAAGATTTCCTTTGGCATTTTCTCACCTAACAAAGAGGTATTTAGAAAAAATAACTTGGGATTTATATAAGTGATTTTTGTTTCAAAAAAAATTCTCAAAACCTACTCTGCCCTTTTATCAGAAAAGGTATGAGAGGGATGTGTGGATTCCATCTGTGTACAGATTTATTATTTTTGTTAGGCTATGAACTTTGTCTAGTTTAATATATTTCATCACTTTAATCTTTATAACCTCACACATTACTCAGTTTATTGTCAGGAAGTTCAGCATTTTTCCTTATTCATATAACAAAATTAAACATAAATTAGGGACAGTAAGAGATGAATAACAATGGCTAATAAAGTAGAACAATTACAACAATATTCTATAATTAAAGTCCTGGGATTCTATGGTAGTCAGTCTGATAAGAAGGATACTAAGAGACTAAACATGGGTAGCACATGTGCCCTGAGGAAAGAGGACAAAGAGAGGCTTCCTGTCCTAGGCAGGGCAAAGCAGAAGGGCATGGGTGGAGCTGCAGTACTCAGCACTTCCTGCAGTTTAAATTTTGGGATATATTTATTTCTGGAATTTTTCCTTTAATATTTTATATGATGATTGAATAATTAAAATCAGGGAAATTGCAACCTTAGCTAAAGGATGGGGATAACATTTTACTTTGTGTGTGTGTGTGTTACTTAGGATTGAACAAATACCTTTTATGTTCCAGACAAGTGTTATACCTCCTAGCCTCTCCTCCAACTCTGTACTTGAATTTTTAGGCCAAAGGGAAGAGAGGTTGTAGTAATTTCTGAATTTAAAATTCAGTGTTGAAACACACAGTGAAGACAAAAGACCACAGAGACAAGAAAACTATAACATAATTTTGAGAGAAAAGTTTCTGAAAGATGGTAGAGAGATAGGAAATGTGGAGAAGCTGGCATAGGAGCCAACATTCAATGGCAGGGTGGTTTTTCTTGGTAGTAAAGGTGTGGGGAAAGATGGAGAAGGCAAGAGCTGAAAGAGAAGAAGGTTTCGGAGAAAGCATATTTAGCGTGGCAGACCTTCCATCAGAGCTGTTGAAAGAACTGATGAGGAGAGAGAAAATGAAATAGAGAAAGAATGAGTAATGGATGAAATAAATTCAGGGAGGAGATGGGAAAATGCAGGATCAAAAGTACAGGAGTTAGGATGATGAACTTCAAAATAGAACAGAAAAATCAAAATATATGGAAATGCAATTTGGTTGAGGGAAAGGTTGAGGGACATTTTACCTGATGGAAACTATTTTCTCATTTATTAATGTATTTCCCAAGTACTATGTAAAAAAGGATTAGAGGCAGCTGGAATTTTTTTTTGTAAAAGGAGAAGAAACTGCATTCTGAATAACTTAATTGGAACAGCTGCAAGAGGATTTATAGCAATATATAGCTACCATTGACTTATTTAGGAAAAGACAAGAAGAAGAGATCTGGGGAACAGATTAGCATGATCCAAAAGAAAACATTATCCAAATTCTTGCATAGTATGGTATTTGAGAGGTATAGATCTTCAGTCTTTTATTAGTTACCAGATGACCATAGATTTGTGTAGAGCCATAGTTTTCTTTTCTTTCCTTCTTTTTTAAGCTCAGGCAAAAGTTGTGGGTCTCTCCTGAGTCCAGAGTAAGAGCTTTTCTAGACCTTCGATTAGATGGAAACAAAAGTGAGACTGACTATGGACTGTTATTTTTTCAACTTTGTGAGTCCTGAAGACTCTGTGCTGAGTTTCAGGCTACATGAACTTATGCAAAAAGAAAGAGTAGGTAAGTTGAGAAGGACAGGAGAGGGAACAGGGGAAAGAGATGTAACCATAGACGTAAGCAGGATGCTCTGGACAACTGCACTGTACGTTTCTGCTGCTTACGGCAAGAAACAGTTAACACTGTTTCATCTCCTTTTTTCAGTTGTATTTTGTTCTTAATTTTTAATGCATTTCTTTCTTTTTTCAATTTTACATGCATATATCTGGTAATATGAATAACTGAAAAACAACACTACATATTATAACAAATACCCTGAAATTCATATTACTTTGCTAAGTGAAAATCTGTTGCATGTTATGGTCTTGTGCCTGACAAGAAGACCCAAGGAATAATGTAGCTTCAGAGGTCTCACTGAGATCTGTCTCTCTGGTAGTGAGCCCAGAGCTCCACAAGCATCTCCTTTTTATTTAGGACTATAACCTCTGTTGACCTTCACTATTTGCTTATTGATAGGTTCACACAATTGTTAAATAAAAGGATTACAAGGAGGGGAGGAGATAATCACCAACATCTCAAGTAAGGGCAGAGACATCAATCAGGATAAGCTGTTATTCACCTTCTTAAATCTCAGTTTTCTGGCTTTGTTTATTGTTTTTTTTTTGCTTCTTTAAGATACTAGTTTCTTATCTCTACAAAAATCTGTATCATTTTTAATTTTTTATGTTTAAAAATTCTAATTGGTACCCTCTTCAAAAACTAATATATATGTATGAGTCGGGGAGATAGCTCAGGGGCACAAGTGCCGCCTGGCAAGTGCAAGGTCCTGAGTTGTATCTCTGGTTCTGAAAGAAAGTGTGAGAGAGAGAGAGAGAGAGAGAGAGAGAGAGAGAGAGAGAGAGAGAGAGAGAGTATCTCCTAAGCCCCTAAGCCTAAATCATGTCATAAGAACATAAGATGTAGCCAGGTGTAGCATGCAACCCTGTAATCCCAAAATTCAACAAATTGAGGTAGGAGGTTCATTGTGGGTGAAAGCCAGCCTTGACTACACTGAGTTTAAGGCTAGCATGTCCTACATACAAAGATACCCTATGCCAAAAACAAATGCTTTATGAATTCCTATATGGAACAGACTTGGAGGATACTATTATAAGAATTGGTACAGATAGCATTAAGATTTCAGGGCTAATTTAATTTGAACATGTTTTTCCTGACAGTTAAACTTTATGTAACATTGAAGCTTCACCATGCTCTAGGCAGGTAAGGATTCTTCGAACAGTTGACAAGAAAGCTCATATGTTATAGAGACCATCTTCCACTCTCAGATTTCCACAGTTGGCTGCTTTAGCTAAAAAAGAAATTCACAGCTTGAATATCTACTGACTGTGTCACTGAAAGGCAATGGCCCAGTACAAATATTATAATAAGAGATGAAACTAAGAAGGACTAAATAAGAAGTAAAGTTGAAATGGAAGAAGTTCTTTCCAAAATGAAACAATGAGTCCAGGCAAGCTCTGGGTGTCAAGGCTTAAACCTGAGAAGAGCTTGGCTCTGAAATCTTGGCTTCTTCTATATGTGTGTCTGTCCCTTCCCTTCTGGCTCCATGGGACACATACTTCTCAAGCGTAGAGAGGGAAAATGAATTCCAGCCAGAATACAGGCCTGTCTGAAAACGACGTTTTGCTCATCAGCCCTCCCCCGGCTGTCATTATCTAATGTACTTGTCCTAGCTCCAGGCCCAGAGACCACACTGCCAGCCCTAGGCCCACACTGCATGTTTTCTGACAAGTGACCCCTCCAGGACATGCTTCTTAAGCACTCGTGTTATGGTTTATGTCTAGTTGTCCCCCCCAAAGCCTCATGGAGTCATTGGGCAGGGACTTCTAGAGTTTGAGACTTGATCCATGATCCCTGGGATTGTGGGTTTTAGTACTGATGGGATTAGGGTCGAAGTACTTCTGAGATTATGGGTGTGGCCTGAGGCGGGGGCTAAGGCGGAGAGCCTGAATGTGATATAAAGAGAGACAGAGAGACAGACTCGAGCTCTTGCTGTTGCTGCTGCTCTGCTGCCCTGATTGATTGGCTCCCTCTGCCACCATTTTGCTGCTGTTCTGCCACCATGACCTGGATGCTCTCCGCCCTGCTCTGCTCAGCCTTGGACTGGCCGAATATGGACTGAAACCTCCACGAACTGTGAGCTAAATAAACCTTTCCTTCCTTTATTTTGAGTGTCGGGTATTTGTCCCAGCAACGAGTGAAAAGTAACTAATACGACTCGTTTCAGTCACAGTGCAACTCTCTTCCTCATGTGCTGCAAGTACAGTAGTACCACGGCCTAGTGACGGAAGGGTTGATCCTTGCTAGTAAATGCAAGTAACAAGCATTTTAGAGAATTACTTTAGGGAAAATTCTTTCTCACGGAACAGAGTGGCTCCAAGCAGGATAATGGCAGGAGCTTAGGTTAGGTAGCGTGGGATGAGGTCGAGGACAAGCTCCAGCTGATAATGTCCCTGTGTCTATCCTTGTCTAGACTGTCAAGTACAGAAAGAGAATTCCAAATTTTAAAGGCCTCTTACATCCATTTTCCTCTAAGCATTGTGCGTGTTGCTTTCATTTCTATGATCTCTTAATCCTCACCCCAACAGGTGAAGCTGGTGCACCAGCAAGTCAGAGGGGTCCAGTGACAAAAATTTTAAAACCATCTGTACTTCCAACTTAACTCAACTCAGATCAGTTCCCTGCTCATGACCCTTGATAGTCCCTAGTTGTTCTTTAAGTAAATATTCAATAAGGATTCCCTTTGCCTGAGCCCTGTCTGTGTCTTTGTCGTCTCGTCCACGTCACTTCCTTCCGCCCAGCCTATTTGCTGCCCTTTCAATATTAACAAGGTTGCTCACATACCACACCTTTGTGAATCTGGACCCTACTTTGTTGGCGCATCCAGCCCTAGGCGCCTAGAGTGCACCCAGTGTCCAGCCACACTGTGCTACACTCAGAAGTATGCACCCACCCAAGTCACTTGTCAGCGCTTTTCTCTCTCCTCCCCAAGCCTTGCTCACTCCACGCTGCATTATTCCCTCATATTATATCGTATCACATGATTTTTATTTTGCTTGCCTACTGGAATATGAATGACCTGAAATATATTGCTGGTAGTTATTTTATATTCTTTGTGCTAAGAACATACCCTGGTCTCACTGGTACTCAATAGATGGAAAAATATATGAATGAATGACATCAGTGGTTTTCTCTACCACCCGCTGCAGTATTTTGACTCAGTAGGACTATTGTGTTATATGTGTCCCTAGCGTTTACTTGGTGTTCGTTATATTCAAGCGTAAGTTCAGCATTATGTAAACTGTATTTAATATTCACATACTGACATAAAAGCTCATGAATGAGAATTTTCATTTTTATCTTGCTTTCACAGATGGTGGATTATGCTCAAAAAGTAATTTATCAGTCACAAAACTTTCAAGTAGCTATAAATTGAAATCCAGTATGTCTGTCACTGGTTCCATGCTCATAAGCACTGCTGGAAGACATGACCTTACTCTCCTAAGAGTATTTTTTTGTGTGTGACCATGCTCTATGAGGAATCAGTGGTCTATCTCTGTCCCTTGTAAAGATGGGAAAGATTCAGGCCAACATTAGGTCAGAAAAAAGAGCACAGAGAAAGATTTATAATATTTTATTTCTTTATATTTTCCTGCTTATGTCACATTAGCCTGTGACTAATGAACTTGCTGAAAAATATTAGCTATCGATACAAAGTGAAAACTGATAATGTTAATCAAAATAACACTTTCAATGGAAATTACAGGGCTGGGGAGATAGCTTGTCAGCCTAAGCACCTGCCTGACAAGCATAAGGACCCTAATTTGACCCCCAGTACCACATGCCATGCCAGCCCCAGAACACCAGGACACGTCATGCCAACCACCCAAGCTGGGCATGGCAGCAAAAGCCTGTAATCCCAGTGCTGAGAAGCCTGACACAGCAGGATCACTATGAGTCAGAGCTGCAGCCCAGTGAGACTTGTACCAAATAAATAAATAAAATATTAAAAGAAAAAATTAAATGGAAATTGCAAAAGAAAAGTACATGAAGTTACATTTGGAATGGTACATAATAATATTTTGATGAAATAATGCTCTTACATTCAAATGTTAACCACTGGTATTTGTGAGATTTTATTACATTTATGACTAAGCAAAAGCAGACTCAAAATCAGAATAGACTTCTGATTTAGTTCGTAATCATTTTAACAGATGAAATGTTATGGTCTGGGTAAATGAGAACCTTAAGTTAATACTTATTCATGAATGATGTCTACATCTAAATCTGATTATTCTGTGATGTGGAGACAATTTCAATATGATTTACTTATAGAGTTTAAAAATAGTGTTCCTATTCTGATATACTAAAGAACAGCAATCATCAAAAACATAACTACTTAACACATAGAAAATAGATGAATAGATACATAAATGAAGTTGTGCATAAAATTTCATCTCAAGGGGCTGGGGAGATAGCTCTGAGGCACAAGTGCCTGCTGGGCAAGTGCAAGGTCGTGAGTTCGAACCCTGGTCCCACAAAAATAAATAAATAAATAAATAAATAAATAAATAAAGTAAGATAAAATTTCATCTCAAGTTTATTGTTTTAAAATATTAAAGTAATATCATTCATAACCTTGTGCCTATAGATCTACTCAACTTTTACTAAAAAAATCAAAATTAACATTTTTCCTTTCTCTCTTGAAACTGTAGTAAAATTATATAAAAGCAAAAGAAGTACAAGTTTACTAGAAAAGGGCTGGTGAGATAGCTCAGCTGACTAAGTGTCTTTTTAGGCAAGTGCAGGGACAGGCGTTTGATCCCTGGCACCACAGGCCATGTGGGCTCCACTTCCAGGCATGCTGAGCTGGCCATCGAGACCAGGTGTGGTTGGCGCATGCCTATAAGCCCAGTGCTGTGGAGGCTGAAAAAATGAGGATCACTATGAGTGACAACTGTGTAGTGACATCCTGTACCAAAAATACATAATAATAATCACCAGAAAACCGATAACTGGAAAGAAGAAATCAGAAAATAGAGCAGACACTGGTAATAAAGATGGAAAAGACATATATTCACTGACTTAACTGAGTTAAAGAAGAGAGAAACCTATGACTGATGTTCTAGCTTAGTGGAGGGGCACCTGGTTAGCATGTGTGAAGTGGAGGAAGGAGAGAGAGAGACAGAGACAGAGAGACAGAGAGACAGAGATGGAGACAGACAGAGACAGAGAAAGACAGAGATAGAGAGAGATACTCAGCATACAGAGGGAAGACAAGTAGGAGAGGAAGATCAAAAGGAACAAAGAAATATTACAGCAAAATCCTGAGCTCCGGCACCAGATCAAGAATCAGAGGTGAGCCTTAATTCTGAGTTGGGGAGTGAGATACAGCAGTGGCTAGAAAGGAAGTTGAAGGATTAACCAGAAAAACATATAGAGAAGTCCAGGCCCATCCTTCCACTACTCCAGCAGATAACTGAAGTTTACTGCAGAAGGCTCTGAACTTGAAGATGATAAATACAAGCAAATGCAGGACTCAGAACGCAGCACCTACATCTGAAAATGGGAGACTAAATGAACATCCTCAAACACCTCCAGGTCCTTCATGTCTAGCGTCTTGAGGAATCACCATCTAATTACATTCACTTCCAAAGCCTTTTTTTTTAATTTTTATTATTTTATTTTATTTTTTTCTTTTTTTTTTCCAAAGCCTTTTAAGTGAGAGATTTCCTTACTGGAAAACTTTTTGACTTCATGGTGGTGTAAAAGAGCTATTATTCAATAGAAAATGTGCTTTTTTGCATTTACCATTTATACTTTAAAAAACTGGCATCCCCATATGTTTGCAGTACATGATGATCACATTTGTTATAGGTGATTTGTACATGTAAGTAACATGTCTTAATGTCTTTCCCTTTTCCCTCTACCTCCTTTTCTCCAGCATTAGATTTATTCACTTGTAAGTCCTAATAAAGTTCATTGTTATTTATACAATTTAACAGTAGAATTAGTACAAACAAACAAACAAAAGATAAAACAATTACACTAAGTCAAACAACACTTTTGGCTACATTGCACAAGCTGAAATACTATAATTTTTTTTCTCTCTTTCTTTCCTTCTTCTTATTGTCCATTTTTATATTGCACTTTACTTATATATTGTATTCCTCATGCAAAAGGAACCATGTGCTATTAAAGGGAGTGTGTTAGAATTGGATTGTTTTCTGCGTTACCATCTACGGACACTGAGTCACTAACTGTGGTCAGCAATGTGATTAATAGGATAAATCATTGATACTCTACGGTATACTATGTTGAAAACCTGTGGCATTTGGTTACTTAGACGTTTTAAATCGACTGTCAATTTATGGTATCTTCCGTTTACAGTCTGGACACCATTATATTATAAGTCAAGAAGCACCATAAACATTTCATCAATTGTTACTTAAGACTAGGAGTATTGTGCCATAATGTTAATGAGTGTAGCAATGCAACGAAGAGAAAGAATTAGATGAGAATGTTTTTAGTTGTAGGCTCACAGAGTAGAGCTATGTAGCTTAATTATGCATTATAATGCTAGGAGCTGTAGGTATTCTATGCATTTTTATGCAAATTAATTGAACTAAAATCATCCTACACCCTAAAACAGAGTTTAAATTCCAGAAAAATATTTTCCTTGGTTGAAGTACATCATTCAAGTTCTCAGATCCCTCTTTCAGCTGTTACTGTATTAGTATTGTATGGAGAACAGTTATGTTTATACTTGCTTTGGCTGCGACATATACATCAAGTGTGAGAATGAAATTAGCGTCCAGTTTGCTCTCTGGCTTTTGTCTCCTATCCCAGCTTTCTGCAGAAAACTTTCCTTGCATGCGGAACTTTGTCTCTGACTTACACTGCAGAGCTCACCTAGCCACTACTGAAATGAAAGGACTTAGACTAGAAAGTAATAGTTCATTTTCATTAGCCTTAGGGTCTTAATCTTATACTTTGAGTGATCCATAACTTCAGATAATTAGGGAATTCTTCTGATTATTTAGGAAAATCAAATCGCTGAGCTGAAAGGAACTCTGTAACAGTGTTCAATCACACATGTGATCCATTATAACAAAGGATGAGATAGGTGCATTATTTATACACGTTTACATTTATATCTACATGTATATAATTTATATATAAAATTCATGGACTTGACCCAGGAAGCATTTGCTCTTATAAACAGCCGTATTGCTTCATTTGCAATTAGGTCCTGTTTGTTGCTGTGTGTGGTATTAACATAAATTGATACAGAGAAGCTCCAGGTGCATTCAATTAAAAAGCTTTAAAAAAGATATCTTGTTTTACCACTAGGTTACATTTTAAAAATATATTTAACAGGTTTATTCCAATGTCAGGGTTGCCATAAATACAAGTCAAGCTGACTAAAAGCAGACTCAGCTTGTGGTTAACGTTCCTGCCGCCTGATTTCCATCACCTACTTTGAAGCTATTCAATCTGCCGTGCACAGGCCTTTCTAATACCTGTGGCGGTCACTTGCCATTGCTCTTCTCTGCGGAAAAGCAGAGGCACTTTTTCTAAAAGGTCCAGTTTGAAATATCATTAGTCCGAATCAAGCTAAACATTAGAGCTAATTCACAGGGTCAATTATCTTCACCGTTATTTCTGGATGTTCTAAGATGCATTATGAATCAGTAAGCTTACCAAAGCCATCAGAAGACTGAGCCCCATTGTGACTATCTTGTCTTTTGTTCCTCCTACTTGCTGATTTTTAAGTCACTTAGGAGTACTGAGTGTGTTGATAAATCAGATATGGAATAAATTACAAAATGTTAAGAAAAACGAGTACTTTAGTCAGTCAATAATGGGCTAAGATGCAGGTGGATGTGACCGAGTCCTGAATTCTGTCGCAGTTGGAACAGGATTCCCCATATGAAATGGGGAAGTGGAGATGGTCTCACTGCTCATCCGCTGGCTGGCCATGGCAGAATTTCCTAACACCGAATAGGAGGCTGAAAATGCCCCGGCGGAACAGTGTTGGGTGATATAACAGTTACAGTGTTGCAAGTTATGGGAGTACGAGGAAGTGATCTTGCGGTAGGAAACCTTGAGCAAAGCTTCCTTATTTGGCACCAGGGAATGAAATCATGACACGTTAGCTTAAAATAAGAGAAAAATAATCAATCATTTTAAAATCAGCATGCTTAGAATCCCTGAAAGGATTAAAAAATGAATCCATAAAATGAACAAGAATCCTGAATCTAAACTGGTATAAAAGGAATTATATATATATATATATATATATATATATATATATATATGTATATATATATACATATATATATAACTTTAAATATATATATACATATATATTTAAATATATGTATATATATATTTAAAGTAGCTAATGTATATTTGTTTAAAAATTTTATAATTAAGTGCATGTTTAAGGATAGTTGTTGAAGAAACAGTTGCAGTTAAGTCAGCAAAAGAGAAAAACAATAACGATGATGAAACTAACTATTAATTTGCAAGAATAGAGTAAAGCAGGGATAATTAACATAATCTACAAACATATAGGAGGCACTAACGCATAAAATATGTGGTAGTTGTTGAACTGATCACAAAACGTCAAAATGATTGACTTCTACTGATAAATGATTAGATTGAAAGCAGTCAGTTGCTCTTGTGATATCATGATGTGTAGAGAAAAGTTAAAAATTAAAGAACTATGACACTCAGATACTAATCACACAAATGTGCTGTTTCATAATACCACACAAAATAGCATGTAAGGCAAACACACTCACTAAAACTCATTCTAATAAAATGAAGATTTTTTTATACAAGCAGAAAAATATAAAAATGAAGAATATGTATGAATTTACCTCAGAAACGCACAAAGGCAGGGCTGTCTAGACAGCTCAGCACACTACTTAGGCAAGTGCAGGGGCCAGGGTTTGGGCTTTGGCACTGTATGCCGCGCCAGCTCCAACTCCAGACGTGCTGCTCCAGCGACAGAGTCCAGGTACAGTTATGGATGCTTGTAATCCTAGCACCAGGGAGGCAAAAACAGGAGGATAAGTAGGGGTACAAGCTGCATAATGAGATCCTGTGCACGCGCGCATGCGTGCACGCGCGCATGCGTGCACGCGCGCGCACACACACACACACACACACACACACAAATGCATAAAACTGAAACAAATCTAACAAAGGAAATTGACAAATCCATAAATACCATAGATTTTGATAAAATCTTCCAATATTCTATTACAAATAGATAAAGCAGATGTAAATTTGGGAAGTTTATAGGAGTATTTAATAAAATTATAAATTTTGTCACTTATTTTGACTATATGTAAGAATAACATAAAAGTTAAGAAATATAACATCACAAGTTATGTTTCACTTTTGCTTTGAATAAAAGGGAAAAGTATTGCCTCAATCCTCTCCGGTTATATCCCACTTTGTATGCAAAACAATTATCTTACAAGACTGAAGCTATGGATGACAGAAAATAAAACACAAGTATTTTTAAAGGAGCTCCGTTGTTTATAATATTTACAATGGGGAGCCATACCTATCTCAATATTTTGATGTGTATTTGATACTGTTATACTTTTTAAAAGCGTTATTCTTCCCAGGTCTTTACTCTAAACCACAGACATCTTCAGACAATTCACAGCTCTCTCCATTTTCTCACTGTAGTGATCATTTTAGTAACTCATGGATCACTACAAGTCTAGTCTTTTTTCTTTCTTTCTTTCTTTCTTTCTTTCTTTCTTTCTTTCTTTCTTTCTTTCTTTCTTTCGTTCTTTCTTTCTTTCTCTCTCTCTCTCTCTCTCTCTCTCTCTCTCTCTCTCTCTTTCTTTCTTTCTTCTTTTTTTGTGTATATTTCATTCTTCACCAGCCAACTCTTCTGAAGTTCTTTTTTTCTCAATCATTCTGTTTACAATAAATAAGTGGGCAGGGCAAAGGGGTGTGAGGAAGAAAGACAGTAATTATAAAATGCTTATATGTGTGTGGGATATGATACCTGATTAATAAATAGTAATTAGAACAAACTCTACTGTAGCTCAACTTATTATATTTTCCTTATGATTAAGAGAACACGGAGGCCTGGCCAACTGGCTGTGCAAGAGGACGTGACCTGTCAATCATAACAAGGACACCGGCTGACAAGCCCTGCACCTGACACCTATCAGAGGAAGGCCTAACTCTGACGTAAGAATGAGGGTGTGAAAGGTGGTGGCCATTAAGCTCCCAGTGGCAGTGGCCTACACCACTCCACCACCTACTCCACGAGTGCAATCTTTTTCAAGGTTTAATTGGCCCATACTCACTCTACAGTTCTTTTCCCTTCTTTTCTCATCTTTAATAAATGTAAAATCTCTACAGTCTCCATTTGTTCTGTCCAGTTCTTTGAACATTGCAAGATCCTGGAAGGGACCCCAAGTGAACCCTACAGTGCAGAAAGAGCTAAACTGTGACAAGCAGAAAGAGACTATTGGCTTCTGACTGACTTTAGCAAAGACTATAGGAAATATCCCAAACATTTTATGTCAATATTGTAATATTTGAGGGTCAAAAATATTAAGTATTTTTCTAAGAACTGGTTTCACCATCAGGACTGACCCTCAAAATACTGGAAACCATACTTGTTGGGAAAGTTGCCATTTGTATTATATAACGAATTTACCAAGGCATTTACAATCATATTTTCATCCTGTTTCCATTTGAAAATAAAGCAACTCTGCCATGGAGAGGCACTGACTGTTTAGGATTTCTCTGAATTCAGTGTAGATATGGAAAATTCCATTTATTTTTTACTGCTTCAGTTTCTTTTACTTGGTTTCCTGTGCATGCCTCTTGAAAATTTTAATCTGTATAAAATTAACACTAAATTATCTAGAGTAATAGAGAACTAAGAAAATTATATATATATATATATATATATATATATATATATATATATATATATATATATATTTCTTAGAAAGAAGAGAGCCCAAGAGATAGCTCAGATGTCTCAAACACCTGCTTAGGCAAGCCTGGGAAGGTGCTGCACCAGCTCTGTCCTCAGGGCAGGCTGAGATAGCCAAATAGAGAGAGAGAGAGAGAGAGAGAGAGAGAGAGAGAGAGAGAGAGAGAGTGACAGAGAGAGAAACTGGTTTCCAGGGTAAATATCTGTTTTAAAATGTAGAAAAAAGAAAGAAAGCTAACAGTTCCAATCATCCTCTTGCAGGGATAGAAAGATAACTGCCATTTTAGTGCAGATATTCTTGAAAAAATATTAATTGAACAATTAAATGCCTTTTTCCAATAATGAAATAAGAACACTTTGATTAATCAAAATTACTGTCCATTTTCAAAATACCATTTTTATTAACTCAAAATTAGACTGATTAATTAAAAATACTCTTCATTAGCATCCACACTGTTGATAACTTTCTTAAATGAAAATGATACTAATTACCAACTTAATAATTAATAGTTTGATAATGATTTAGAAATGTAAGAAAGTACAGGGAGAGTTGAATACAGCTGAGACAAAGACAGAGGTTGTATCATCAGAAACCTTAACATGATTTCCTCAAAATGTTGATGATTATAACTTTTACCTTAGGATCTTAATTCAATAGTCAGCAACACAAAATTGTTCTTGTGAAGCAGATTTACATATTTTCCTGTGGACATTGCATCAACAAGACAGCCTTCTACAAAAAAGGAAAAATATTATGTGTTTATAATAAGATTAAAGGAACAAGATAGCAAGGAAAATTTAGGACCCAGAATCATCTGTGGGAAATCTCTCTCTCTTTCTCTTTCTCTCTCTCTCTCTCTCTGTCTGTCTGTCTGTCTGTCTCTCCGTATTGTATATATTCCATGATACAAAAATAGTGTAAAATTTGAACTTGAATAAAATAGAGCTAGTCTAGTCTTTGCTATTTTTGATATTTACTAGAAGTATTTGACATTTACTAAGATGTGTTCTTCATTTTCTCAAGCTGTCCCTGGAATTATCCATGTTAGATATAAGAAGTAGATTTCACACACACACTCATAAGTTAGCAGTGTTGCATATGGTATTCCACTGTTCCGTATTTTTACTTAATTTGGGTTTGTAATCATTTTCTAAATCATTCAGTTGTACTTTAAGCACTTTATAGCAACAATGACTGTGTAAGTATAAAATTATTATGTAAGTTCACCTTATTATGCACAGCTAATCCTCAATTTGCTCATCATTATTAATTTCTGTTTGTTAAAACTTTGCTAAGTATATACATTTTATACATAGAGATATCTCATTTCTGATACAAATGAAGTATAGGTCTCTGTGTCTGTTCCATGTAGGTGTCTTATCACTACAGTGTGTCTCAGTAGGCAAAGGTAGAGAGGAACAATAGGACTTGAATAAATATCACGACACAAGATTAGAAAATGTTCATAATTATGGAATTATTTTCTTTATAAATGTTTTTCTCAAAAACAAGCTTTTAAATATTTTAGAGGGCCAGTGAGATAGCTCAGCTCTCACTGTGAGACAAAGGTTCCAGAGAAGACACTGAGCCTGCAGTAGTATCTGGGCATAGTGGCACATGCCTATAATCCCAGGGCTGGGGAGGCTGAAAACAGGAAGAGCACTATGAGTCCAATCTCTAGAGTGAGACCCTGTACCAAATACACAAATTTAAAAAAAGAAAAAAGAAAAAGTTAGTTCCCAATTCTATAAAATGTAATTACTCATTTTCTGCTAATTTTATTCTTTTCAGAGTGACCATCTTCCTTTCACAGCCACTGAATCAGTGGCTTTGAAGACAGTTCTTCAATTCCAGCTACCTCTTTGGCACACCAGCCCATGACAGCGAGCCTTGGACAAGGCAAGAAGTTGCCAGCACACATATCAAATATACCAGATTGAAAAATCTGCAGTGAAATCCTTCTCAGGAGAGTTCAGAGCCTGTAATCAGGTGTGTCCAGAACTAGCTTGAGCGTTCCTTTTAATCATCCTGAAACTGCCCAGACCCTATATTTATGGAGAACTTGTCTTTTACAAAACCAGTGTTTGCTCCCCAAAAGGTTGAGGAACATGGGTTTACATTACCAGTTAGCTTCCAGGACATCAAATATTGTCACTGATTCTGAATTCGTCCCTACTGTACCAGTTCACTTGTATTTCAGAATTCCCTGTCGTCCTAAAAATTAGGCTAAGTGGACAATGACAGAACTTAGAGGTGACAAAATATAGATGGGGTAGACTTGATGTGACTGTTTACAAAAGAGCAATAGGTGATTGCCTAATCATGAGGTGGGAGGGGCTTACTTTCTGTGTACTTACATGTTAGAATATTTACAAAAAATACTTGATTTCAAATATAAACCATTTATAAATACTTCTATAAATCCAGAGGCTGTTAACATTTCTAATGCATACAAAGCACTACAAAAGAATTGTTTCCTTTAAATCAGAATTCACAGCAAACTAATTGAATTTAAGTGCAATTAAAATATCAATTAGATATCTATGGTCTCTCTTGAACAATTATTATTTTATTGCCTGTGTTTTATAATTGTTGCCCAGCAGCTTTAAAATCCTATGATTAGCTTCCTGGAAAATGATATACGTTTTGTCATCTCTGGTGTGTTTTTGACAGCGAGGTTGCTGCTCCTGTTGAAATTTGGGCTTCTTGAAAAACAGGTGTTCTCAATGCATTTCACTTTTACAACATTCTGACCTAGTGGGTTCAGTGTTTTAGCTCGTGGAAATCCATGAGTTCTTGAACAATAATAGCTGCGGTAGTTTATGAGTACTTCATCGGTATAGCAGCCAAATCTCCATCTAAGTTACCATGCACAGCACCTTCCTCTCTCATCACATCGTGTAAGATGACAAAAGTTGCTTGACAACAACTTCAAAGGCAAAGGAAGTCAAGGTCACTCCATTTAATTGCATCGCCAAGAATGCATTTATAAAGGGAAAGGATTCTCTGCAGAAGTGGGCCTATTAGGCTCTAAATGTGGCCACCTTTCCCACAGCCTTCTTCTTCTCTTTGCCCTGCTGCAGTCAGTTATTAGGAGAAAACTTGAACTAAAGAATATTATTTTAAAAATTCTCTTTCAAATAAAAAAATATAGCTTTATCATACACAAGTTGGTATACATGTATAATTCTGTGTGTAACATATAATGTGATCAGTGGGGGACATATTTGTGATCCTTAGTCCCCTTATTCACAACTTTACTACTTACTGTGTTTGGTATTTCTTTTTCCCTCTTTAGGCTAATGATGTTGCTAGCCTAATCTTTGCATAATGAGAATCAACTTCTCACATTAGCCCATCATAGACCATCACACCCATTGTCTGGAAGTCTATGACTGCCATCTCAGTATTTGCAACAATCCTGAAAGAAATTCTAAATATTACTCTGTCTTTAAGATTATGTAACAGAGGTACACAAAGCTTGTATCTACAGTTAGCCTTAAAGGTCAGTAAACAAATGCAGGGATCCAGAGCTAACTTACTGAGGATCTTGCACTTGCCAGGCAGGTCTTGTGCTGCTGAGTGACTTCCTTAATGCTAGAACCCCTTCTGTGTGTGCACCTTCCGCTACTGCTTCATAAGACAGCCCTGCAGTCCCACTTCCATTCATTTCTTCTGGGGTTTACTCTATGGAAAGGACAAATTATTTAACACTTGGAGACTAGATTGTACTGCTCTGTAATGAACTCTGGTGCCCTGTATCCTAATTTAGATACAAACTCCTCTTCCATGTAGGTCTTTTAGCACTACACTGTGTCTCAGCAGGCAAAGGCAGAGAGGTACAACAGGTACTTGGGGGAATGGCAGTCCTTTGCCTAATAGAATCTTCAGTGTACTTTTCAGATCTAGGATCTTCTCTATTAGACCTTCTTGTTTCTGTTACCCACCACATTTTTACTTCAGTTTTATGTAGATTTCAGTTATTTATACTACCTCACAGGTCACTGGACCAGTTACTACCTTTCATGTGACTTGCTGATGTGGTTCAACCATGCAACTACTGTCATTTTTTTTTTTTTTTCCACCGTGGCCCGTTTGCCTCTGAAAACAAGCAGCCAGGTTTTAGATTCAATCTTTTCTTCAGAAAAAGTTGATGATATATATAACTAATGCTTTTGTTGGACATTTAAAATTTTACTAATTGTAAAGGCTGAGCAAATAGCTCAGCAGATTACAGTGCCTGCTTAGGGACACTCAGGGACCCGAGTTCCTTTCTTGGCCTGTGGTGCTGGCCCTGCCCCTGGGGTGGGCTGAGATGTTGACTGAGACTGGGTGGGTTGGTGCATACTTGTAATCTCCTGCTTGGGAGGCTGAAAACAGGAGGATCACTACAAATCTGATCTGTGAAGTGAGACCCTGTAGACCCTGTACTAGATACATAAAAAATAAAGCTTTACTAATTGTGTAAAGATTTTGTATACTCTGTGAACTGGTCTAGTATATTCAGGAAGTAACAGTATCCAAATTTAGCAAGATTTCTGTTTACAGAAATACTAAATTTCTTAAAAGTTCCTTAGCTCTCTGCTATTCCTTTCTTCTGCTATAGTTACTAAACATTTATAGCTTTCTAGTATTTTTTTTGAAAAAAATCAAGAATATATAAAAAAATAATCAATTTTTGTTGCAGCATTTGTCACAGTAGATTTATGAAACTATTCACTGCTGAGATCCCTTATTTAGTAAAACTATGATTATTTGTGGGAAGAATATAGATATTCTAAGAAAATAATTTAGCAGAAATTAGTCATCTAGAATCACCAACGTATGATTTTTGTTTCCCTGGTTAGGAGAATGTATTTATTTCCACATAGCTCAATTCCACTATTAGAAAGTTAAATAGTTGATCCAACCTAGGAAAACAAAA
The DNA here is from genome assembly GCA_004027025.1 of Myocastor coypus. Lineage (NCBI taxonomy): Eukaryota > Metazoa > Chordata > Mammalia > Rodentia > Myocastoridae > Myocastor > Myocastor coypus. Next base: position 65,380 of record PVJA010000965.1, read on the forward strand.
CTATATTTTAATGGAATGGGTGAATGATTTAAATTCTCTGCTAGGAAAAAATAATCTGTGCATTTATATCCATGATTGATTCTGAAGGTTGTTTTTTTTTGTTTTTGTTTTTTGTTTTTGTCATAACCAAAATTTGGCTAGGTTTCAAAGTCTATGTTTGCAGCCACCACCCCTCAAAAGTACCTGGAAAGCTGTCCGACAACTACAGAGGCACGAAGACTCCCTTTCCTATCAGTTTGCAATAGGACTGAAGAAAATTACCTTCTTAAGTTAGTCTTTCAGTTTGAAGCTACCTTTTAAGTCTGTACCCCCAAGAAGGTCCTTTATTACCAACAAGTTTGATAAAAAAGTAAACATCCACTTAATTCTTAAGTCACGCCCGTTCAGTTTTCTAGGGAAAGACATTGAGCACACTGGCCAAAACATCAGGGTGAGAAGTTTAATCACCTATCTTTCCCAAGTGGGAACCTTTCCATGTCAGGTTGGAAAGTTTGACATTTCTGGTTGGCCACGGTCACTGCATCACGATTTTGGCCACGAAAACAAGGCACCATTTCCAGTTTCTATTATCAAATTTGACCCCTGGACTAGCTAGGTGCCCCGCAGCCCCCAATGTCAGGTCCAAAGGCAACCACAACATGGCAGAGACCCGTGGCCCAGGCATCCCCTAGGTGGCCTCTGATGCAGGATGCACTCTGAAGTCGCCTCAGGTCATGGCCTAGAGGAAGCACTGATGTGCACTTCCAGCCGCCAGTTTCACAGAACTGTCTGGTAATTGCGTCACTATACTTTCCTTTCCCAGGGCCCCCCAGCGGCTCTCGGCACAACTGCCACTGGGCTCTGGAGCCTACGACTTGACGCAGCAGGCGCTCCGGGGCTGGGCGTGGCCCCTCCCCCACCAGGCCACGCCCCGCGCGCTTGCGCAGAGCCTCAGTGCCGCCTTCCCCCCCGAGCCCACCCTCTCGCGCCGCCATGTCGAGTCCCAGAAGCCATAAATTCAACACCGGGGACCTGGTGTTTGCCAAGGTGAAGGGCTATTCTCCTTGGCCTGCACGGATCGAACAGATAGCAGAACCTAACCGGTATGTTGTGTTGTTCTTCGGGACCTACGAGAAGGCCGTTCTGGGCCCCCAGCGCCTCTATCCCTATGAAGAGTGGAAGGAGCGGTTCACCAAGGCCAGCAAGCGCAGGGGCTTCACTGTAGGGCTGTGGGAGATCGAGAATGACTCCAGGGTCAAGGCCGCCCATCTGAGTCCCCAGGCAGGGCCCACCAAAGAGGCCGCGGTAGGCAGTGCCAACGCCTGCGACCCCGAGCCCCAGCCCGAGCCTGAGCCTGATCCGGAGCCTGATCCAGAGCCTGATCCAGAGCCTGATCCAGAGCCTGATCCAGAGCCTGATCCAGAGCCTGAGCCTGAGCCAGAGCTGGAGCTGAAGCCTGAGCCTAAGGCTGAGCCGGAGCCTGAGCCTGAGCCAGAGCCTCAGCTGGAGCTAGACCTGGAGCTGGAGCTGCAGCTGGAGCCCTTGCTGGAGCCTGATGAGCTGGAGCTGGAGCTGGAGCTGGAGCTGGAGCTGGCGCTGGAGCTGGAGCTGGAGCTGGAGCTGGAGCTGGAGCTGGCGCTGGAGCTGGAGCTGGAGCTGGAGCTGGCGCTGCAGCCTGTGCTGGAGCTGCAGCCTGTGCTGCAGCCTGTGCTGGCGCTGCAGCCTGTGCTGGAGCTGGCGCTGCAGCCTGTGCTGGCGCTGCAGCCTGTGCTGCAGCCTGTGCTGGAGCTGCAGCCGGAGCTAGAGCTGGAGCTAGAGCCTGTGCTGGACCCTGAGCCCACCGAGGACCAGAAGGAGAAGGTTCTGTGGAAGCGGGTCATGGAGGACCTACCTGGGTATGCCCCCAAGCGGTGGAAGGCCTCATCGCTGGATGGCCTGGGGCAAGAAGTGGAAGCTCAGAAGGAAGAGGTGAAGGTTAAGGAGGCAACCAGAGAGAAGCCTGAGGAGGAGGCTGAGAAGGCCACTGCCCCAGGACGCCTGTACTCCCTGCCTTAAAGAAAGAGTCTCCACCGTCCCTGCTGCATCCAGCTATGGATGGAGAAACCCTCCTGACTATACCATGGGACCCCTCCTCCCACCGCTACCACTGTCTTCATCACTCCTTCTCTCCCCAAGCCTGGCCCCAAGCCATCCAATGGGACAAGCTCCCTGATGGGACAGACTGCTTCAAGGCAAAGGTTACTTAACAGGATGCACCACCTGGAAAGGACACACCACCTGGAATAGACAGGCAGTTGGTTACCTAGAAGGGACTGGTCAGCTGCAACAGGCAAGCTCGTTGGATGGGACAGACCACTTGGGTGGGACAAGTCACCTGGCTTCCACCTCCCTGATCCCCATCCTTGTCATCCGAGTCAAGACCCTTGTTGCCCAGCAACTGATGCCATCATGCCATTTGGGATCTCACACTGCTTCTCAGTGGTGCTGTTAAAGTGGGTCTGGTTCTTTGCAGTGCCTAACACACGGTCTCTCCTGTGCTGGGCGTTCTGTACTTCTACCTTGAAATCGAGTGGGCCTAAAAAGGAAGGGAGGAGCAGTCATCAACTGCCCTGGTGGGGGAGCAGGAGGGTAACATCTAAGTATGGCCCTTCTGCCCCTTTCTTCAGAATTGGCTCTGTTCCATGAATTCCGGGGAAGTGAAACAGCTGTCAGGAGGGGGCCTTCTCTTATTAATCCTTGTCAGTTATAGAGTCCTGGTATTTGTCATTTTTTTCATGTGTGAAACCATTTGTGACACCCCAGTATTTATGTGATCTGAAGGGATCACTTTGCCAGTAGAGGACATGGATGCATTGGGAAAAATGAGGAAGAAGGGTCTCCATCCAGACACCTGAGGACACCCATGAGAGGCCCTAGGGAAGCCTTTGGCTGCCAGTTCTATCTCCTTGCAGCCTCAGGGCCACCATAGTTAGATACCTCGTATGTGTAAAAAGGAAAGGCATAGATTTCATGCAAACTTTTAAATAAAAAAAAGGAAGTCTTGAAAAATTAAGAAGTAACATTGAGTGTGCCTCTGTTCTGTTGCCAGGTGTTGGTGTACCTGTGGAGGCTGCTTTTCTGGGTTCAATACTTTTGTTCTATAAGTTAGAGTTTTGGCATTCTCTCACCTGGTCTCTTCGGTATGGTCATCAGATCCCATAAGAAATCTGAGAAGGCCAATAAGTATCCTCTTTCAACCTCTTTCTCATGGGCTCTGTGCCTTCCTCTTTTCTTGCTTTCACGCCTGCCCTCTTCCCTTGGGCTCTGATGAAAATGGTTGATGGAAACTATCTCATTTCTAAATAAAAACTGTTGATGGCTTTAAAATAATTATCTCATGTCTGTTTCTTGGGCTCTAAAGAATTGGTTCTAAAATGCAGAACTTCACTTGTTTTCTCTGTATCATATGTGAAAAGCAGCACACACTATACAGGAATGTTTTAGGGCCAGCCTTGAGAAATCTTCCTTAAAGCATAGCTAAAGGCAGTCATTTCACTCTTATCAGTCACTGCTACTCATTTAAATGAAAGGACACAGGTTTATATGGAACATTTGGATAATAATGTTGAAACATTAACTGATATTCAATTAGGCAACTGATCTTGAGAAAAATAAGGATGAGAAAATGTCTAGTTTGGACTGTTGTTTCAAATAATACTATTTCCCTTAACAGCCTTTCCCATGAAAATAAGATAGGTACTTTATATGTCCACTTCTAAGAATATGTAGTATCTGTGAAATATGTTCCATCCTTTCAGTGATTTTGCACAGATATTGGATCTTCAAATAAACCATGAGTTGAGGTGCCTGGTTCTGGGTTCCTCAGCCTTCATGCCTAGAGAGGTTTTAGTAAATAACAAAGTCTCTATAGAATAAGGTCTGTCCTCTGGACCTGAAGACAACCCTCTTTCCATTCCTACTTTAAAAAATGCTACTCTTATACTTAGTTATCTAAGGTAACTGATCTTGTATTTTTCAACAACTGCTATTTGCAATCATATATAGTTGAAGTTACTGTTCATTAATTACATAGCATATACCCTGATGGAAAAAAAAAAAAAAAAACAGCAACAACAACTCTATTTTTGTAATTATCCAGGAAGTTAGGCATCCAAATTTTCCAAAGAAAGGAGCTCTGGTTTAGGGAGTGAAGGTGTCTGTCTACATCCCTCAGAACATTAAGGATTCAAACAGATTTTACTGGTCCAAACAGCCTGAACTCTTCTCCTACGTTGTATATTCAAGAAACAAACACTATGAATTCAGAAGTGAATAAAATAGCTACTTTAGTATTAATAAGTGATCAAGACAGTGGCTAATATGAATCTATAACAAGAAGTGCATAGTATGTGAATATTCAAGCAGATGTGCTATAAAAGACTCAGTTTATGAAGGAATCAGTCTCCTAGGGTCTGATTGACTCAGGAATCACTGACTTAAAAATCACACTGAGTTATAAATCAGACTCCCACAATGGAACCACTTGTGAGACAGGAATTTGCTATATTAGGTGGTGTATACTATACCATATGCCTTTACTAGTATAATTACTTGATTTGATTGCTTATATTTGAGTTTAAGGTTGTTAAATAATATTCTTAATATCATAGAACTAGTTAATGCCAAAATCAAGTTTCAGAAGCAAGACTTTCTCATTCTAAATCATAACTGTTCTATTATATTTTATTGTTTCTCATTGAATTAAACTTGCTATTCAATAAAATGGAAATATCTAGTTTTTACTATTTTCAAGTGAACATTTAAAAATTTCAAGGTAAAGACTATATTAGCAATCATTGCTTAAGGGTACATTAAAAATTTTTTTTTGGCACCTGACAGTTGTTTTATTTTTAAATGACTTGGTGAAATGGTAGGGGAAATTGCATGTTCATTATTTTTCAAGATGTGGCTGTAGGAAGTTTAGATATGGACTGGTATATTTGCCACAGGCGAGTATATGGTTTTGATAAGGCTTTTATGGAAACCCATCTTCTGAAATGATGCAATAACCTGAAAAATAGAAAATGAAATTACTTTCATCTGAGTCTCTTTCTATTGTTTCTCTACTTCCTTTTTGATTTAAATGTTAGGAAAAGCTGTTTGTTTAGATGCAGCACCACGTTTGCCCTGTTGGTGACTATCATGTAGTAAACATAGTAGTCTAATTGCACCTGGAAAGAACGATACATTATTAATAAATGTAATTAGGGCACAATAAAAATGAGAAAGATGAAAAAAATCCACACCTTATTTCTCTGTTGCTGGGCAGAAATCCCAACGATACACTTTAGTGGATAAGAGATTTTTGTGCATGTGGACTGAAAAAGAGGCTGTTTCAAATTCTTAACACTTCCAGTACTGTCCTTCTTTTTCCCTGCACAGTGTATGCCTGCCTCAGTGACAAAATTACAGATAATTGATTAGTCACCTTAAAAGCCCTGCCCTTGGCCTTCAGGTAAGCCCTCTTGTTACTAGCCAAATATGTTCCTGAATGTTCTGACAGCATTGTTTGAGCGCCCCATGCAACTGCAGGCGTAGGACTTCAGTGCTTGTGGACACACATAACATACTAGTTTTTGGAAGGGTTTTAAAATATTTGATATTTCACACAAACATATATTTAGCAGCTTAGCCAAAGATGCCATTGAGGGCTACAAATTTTATTACTTTCTTTTGTCAGGATTTGTGTTTCACCCAGTCTGCCAATTTTCGTCAAGTGTGTATAATCCTCTTTGCAGCTCATATTTTCATTTTACCTTTCTACCAAACCATAGCTATCCAGATCATGCAGGGCATCTTCTACTTATTTCATTTTCAGTGCTCTGGCAAAACAAAAAGGCTTTGCTACACATTCCTTGGATGTGTGAAGATCTTTGAATTTAGAAAGAGCCCCTTTTCCTCTGCTGAGTTGACCAAGCTAAGACCTCCTCAGTGGGTTCTTGCACAACTCTATATTCACACTGATCACATTCTAATTTCCTGTGTATTCTTTGCTTTTTCACCGAACTGGAAGAGATAGGAAGTGTGCTTTATTAATATTTTATCCTCAATAATAAACACACAATGGTTGTTTTGTCAAGGTTGGAACATCTGTTATCAATGTTCCTTGTGATCACGGTGCTGTTGTAAATCTCACAATGTGACATGGATGACATCCTAAATGCTGAAAAAAGAGAGACATGGTGAATGGGCCCGTAGATGAGTGACAAATTCTGATTGGAATGCTCCTGTGTCCATGTAAGTAGGTACCAATATTAAGTGACTGAAAAGTACTGACAGTTTTTACCGAACAATGTATCACCTGCTACCAGGACCAAGCTATTTGTTTTCTATAGGCTTTCTCACTATTTGCATCACCTATCTTAGTTAAAGCACATAGACACCATCTCCATGATTCATAGGTCCCCAATTAGACAAGCCGGCATCTGATTGCTACATTATTCAAATATGAGCCACTTACTGACCATTCAGTCAAAAGTATAATAGGGGCAACTAGGCCAGAGAGACAGTGTTTCTGCTTGGGGCACACACTCACACGTGTTGGAAGATGCCCTGAGAATCTGATGCATTTAAAGGCATGGTCTTTGCTCACTACACATATGACTTGTCCCAATCTCTCAAGTCAGTCGTCTGCCTTGGATATAAATTGCTATCTTTTTCACTGCTGATAGAAAAAAACTGACCAAAATGATGAGCTATCATATGTTGAGATATCCTACATTGTTTTCTAGACTAATTTAGAGACCATGAAATTTTCTCTGTGTTGTGTAAGTTCATATATAAATTTTAATTTACTGAAATGATCTGAACATGCTATCATGAGATGGAAACAATCATATCAAGAGTCCTGGAAAGGGAGCTACAGCTGGGGATTGAGAACCACCCTAGTAACAGAATAGCCAAGTCTTCATAGACATGGGCAAAAGCCAGATTTTATCTTTTTCACTTTCCTGGTATATGCTCAGTGCTGAAGCATCATGGGTCATTTAGTCAGTGCCCTTTTCTCCTTGGTTTACATCAGTCCAGGAAGCCATCCCTTGGGCTTGCCTCTGTTCCCTTCCCTCTGTTTGTGAAGCTTTCCCTGAGCTACTCCCGCACAACTAGGCGTCACTCTACTGTGTTCATAAGACTCTTTTTATCACCGCCTACTCTCCTAGAACTACCCATTTATTGTTTTTTAATCAGCTAATAAGTCATACATCCCACGTAGTTAGGAATGTATGACTCTGATCATTTTACATATTGTAAAAATTATTGAAGTGCCTTGCTCATATTAAGAAGTCAACAAATGATTATTAATTACTAAATGAACACATGAATACATCCTGTTGCCTTTCTAACCACATCCTCAGAAAAATCCTGGGGAATTTTAATGTCCCTAATAAACGCAGCAAGAAGCTTAATGACTTTTAAGAAACAAATGTGTTATTTATTAAAATTCTTTTATTGTTATATATGTATTTATCTCTTACAAATAGCACAAGAGCAAGAATGAAGCTCCATGAGGTTATGTCAAATAAAGCAAATTCACCATCTAAATGTGAGCGTTCAGGTTTGGAGCTGTCCCAATCCCCAACTTCAGTTCAAAGCCTGGTGCCACTGTTTAAGTGCTGTGTGATCTCAGATTCCCTCCACTAAAAGTTATGAGAATGTCTTTCAGGTCACGAGCTTGTTGTGCGAAGCAAACGTGCACCTAGATGTTAAAATGTCAAGCACATTACCCACACAGACATCATGACCTATGTCAGTTTACCTCCTTCAATGTGATCCAGAAAACTAACATTACCATTTGAAATGGCAGAGCCCAACTTATCCCCTTTTGTTTAGGGAAGGAAACACTTTGGCTTAGAAGGTTTTATCAGATGCAAGCAGCTTGCTATAACAAATAATTCTATATTTAGCTTGCTCACACAGAGAAAGTGAAATCACATCCTTCCATTTACTCATATTGCTCTTCAATAGGTTCTTTAAATTCCCTCACTGGTAGCTGAGTTATTCTATACAGGCACATCCAATTTTAAATATCCCCTCTTTTCTGGCCTGACTCATCCCTCCTATGCCCAGTTTTATTGTTCTTGTTATTTCCCTAGGACCCACTCGCTGCTTTCCAATGGATATTTCTTAACTGCATTGCCTTGAGTACTTTATATTCCTGACATTTTTTAAGCTGTAGAAATAGTAATTGCATTGCTCTAGTTATTTCATGGCTCCCTTGCCTTCTTTTCTCTTCCAGTCTACCTATATTTTTACTCATAATTTTAATGAGCTGCCCAACTCGATGACTAGAAGGTGCTGGATGAGTGTTAGTGAAGATTGACCATTCTTTCTAGATGCGCTCTCAGGTTTCAGGTCCTCTTGTGATTTACCCAGAGGTCATTTCACCTTTCTTTTTCTTTACATTTTTTTTTTTTTCATACCTCGGCCAACTCTTCATCACAGTCATTGTCCATCCCTCTTGGTGATCCACTTAACAGTGCATGAAACAATGTGCTCAGCTCAGCCCCTTCCTCACCAGCTCCCACTTGTCCACAGGACCTGCGTCCCCATCGCACTTATGATTCTTCTGCAGTTCAGAAAGTGTCAGTCATTAGTTTTCCCCTGGGTATGATTTTTTCACAGCTTTCTCCATAGCAGTGTCTGTATTTCAGCCTGCCTGCCATTTCTGCTCTTCATCCCTTCCCTTTTTCTGTCCTTATTTTTACCCAATGTGGCATTCACGTCTTTGGCTTGCTCTGGTGAGGCCTGTGACAAAAATTATCCTGGCTCCTAGGAAAAAGGCGTGGCTCGCCTGCACCAGGGCAGAACAGTAAGACACCAAGCCATCTGCCTGTGTGATGCTGTGTGCTGTAGATTAAATAAGAACATTGCAGAATATTGCAGACACTTAATTGTAGCACCAATATTTGCAATGATATTAAAATCAAACGTTCCATGGCTCTTTGGAAGTTCATGGGTCATTTCAAATTCAAGCATTTACCATAAGTTAAGTGCACTATTCTAATGCCTACGGAAAGATCCATAAATGCTGTTCCAATGTGCAATCCAGTATGTGTGCAACAGCAACAAGAGCATCCATTTGTACCTAGCTCACTGCGTGTTGGATGCTCTTTCTGGGGCTTCGGATACATTGGCAAGTTACTGGTAGGGCTTTACTATTGAAACTAGCAAAAGAAAGGCTAGTAAGAGTTCAACTAAATAAGGAAATTATATTGCATTTTAGAGAATCATAAATGTCATCTAAAATAGAGAAAGGCAGGGAGGGATGGAGACTAGCAGGTGTGTGTGTGTGTGTGTGTGTGTGTGTGTGTGTGTGTGTAATCCATGTTACTTTATATAGGGCTGTGAGGGCCCAGCAAAGGTAGCGTGAATGGAGAATCTGCATCTCCTTCCCTTCCAGTCATCATGCAGCATGGAGGTATCCAGATTGAAAGGGCCTTGTCAGGATGGCTCAGTGGTCTAAAGCGCCTGCTTGGGAAAGCTTGGGCGGCTTCAGGGACTGCGGTTCGATCCCCGGCACCACATGCCGTGCCGGCCCTGCCCTTGGGGCGGGCTGAGCCGGCCATATAAATAAATAAATAAATAAATAAACAAACAAACAAAAGCTGTGAAAGAAGAAAAAATTAAAAAAAAAAGAAAGGGCCTTGTGCCAAAGCAATTTTGAAAATGTAAGTAACCCATAAACTCAAATATTTTATTATTTAAAACATTATTAGCCGGGCATGGTGGCTCACACCTGTAATCCCAGCACTTGGGAGGCTGAGGCAGGAGGATTGGTGCGAGTTCGAGAGCAGCCTGGGCTACAAAAGTGAGCGCAGGACCAGTCTCAACTGTATAGCGAGACCCTGTCTCAAAAAGACAAAAAATAAAATAAAATAAAAAATAAATAAATAAATAAATAAATACAAACATATTATTAATGGTACACATTAGCCAGAAGTGGATGCACAAATTTTGTATTTGAAATGGAAATTATTCTTTCATATCACCTATTTGCCAGTTTATCACATTTATTCATGTAGCTGCTTTTGCACCGTGGTATGGACCAAGATTGTACTTTTATTTAGTTAACATTTTGCCTTTTTTTCTCTGCTTCAAGTAGAAAAGGCAATCATAGGAGTCATTCAATTTGCCTTTCCAGTGCCATCTGGGCACCTCCCAAGAGCTCATCCCATTTTCTTGACTGATTTGCCTTACTGGAGTCACTGTGTGGGTGGATCTTAGCATCCTCGGAGTGTGTGTGGACAGTGATGTCCGCTTCATGTGGGGCAGCAGTGGTGGTGGGGTAGATGTCAGGGCAGCAGGTGGAAGATTCTGAGGCACACTGTCACTGTCTGGCCGGCGTGGAAGGTGAACAGGGTGGTATACTGGCCTGCCCCTCACTCCTCTGTCTTCATTGGCTGATATCATGAATGTAATCCAAAGTGGGTCACTCTGGAGCGTGCACAGGGAGGGAGGCAGATGCATGCCAACGGTAAATACTCTAACAAAGGGATTTCTACTTTATGATTAATATCAGTGCTAAGACTTTATTTGGATTATGTAGAAATGGCTGTAGATTAAATTTCTTACTAGTCACAAATAACTTGTGGCTTTGAAAGAATGTTTTCATTTTTAAGTGCCAGAATCCTGATTGGCATTTTATAGGAAGGAGCAAAGTTTGTAGCAGATATGAGAGATACAAATCAGATAGGCTCTCAGAGCCCTATTCTCTGCATCCTTCCAAGGAAAGGCCTTGTGAAGTCCGGAGTTTTTGTAAAATATAGTGTGAAATGTCAGTATTTTAGATGAATGATATACACTTGGTTGGGATGATGGTACAGACGGTGCAAAGAGATGTCCTTGGAGGAAGTTCACAGCATGAGAAAGACTATACCTGTGCTATTTCCACTTTGTTGGTGTTCTTGATGACTGCTCATCTGTCGCCAGGCATTACCACAAAGTGTAAGTGTGACAGCCTTGAGAAAAAATACCTCCTTTAGCTCCTGGGAGACTCAGGAAAAGGAAAGAACACGGGTCTCATAGCTGTTCAGGTCACATCAGCTAATGAGGCAGCTAAGTATCCCCTGCTCTTATTTATCATGAGTGTCAAGAGAAGTGAGCACCCTAACTATAATTTAGCCATGCTGATAAGAATATCTGAGTGAGTAAAAGATATAATTTGGTGTGAGTATTCTGCTAACATTCCTGACATGCAATAGAGTTGGAGAGTGAGAGAGCAAGCAAGAGACAGAGTGATGAAAATATTATTTTACACCCACAGTGTTCCACATGGAAGGCAAAATAAAGACACACCGCGTTCTACTTCTTCTTGTCCCAGCCCTTCCTTTCAATATAACATCACCTCCCAGAAGCAAATACTGGAATACACCATGGAAGAGAACGAACTGCTGGTGTTCTGGTTGTATTTACCCCAGGAACTTGCAAAAGGGTGACCTTGTGAGGGTTGACTGTAAAGATGAATGAACAGATCAAAAACCACGAAGCTGTTGACTGGCTGTAACGGGAACCAAAGCTTGACACCAAAGCCACAGCCGACTGTGTTATCGGCCACAGCCCACAGACATGCTCCTTGAAGAAGCTGCTTATGGCTGAAGGGTTTCCTTTCTGATTTCGTGGGACTAAGCTAGATGCTACCTATTTATCAATTCTGAGAGAAAAAAAAAGACAGCTAAACAGATCTTTCATAATAAAATGTAGCCTTGTGCTCTACTTGGAGGGCTATCTGAGCTGTTAAGATGCATGAAAGCTCCCCAAGAATTGTATTACAAAAATAATTATGGTAGCATATATCATAACAAGGCTGCTCTCTCTATACTTTTCCCCTTCTGGCTCAGGAGGACAGACAGTCATATATTGTTGCTGTAGTTACTCCCTCCCTCTAATAATGGCCGTTTTTCATAGCAGGGCGCTGGAGGTCACTCGTGCAGGCTTTGTGCGAAGGATCCTACTATTCATCCTATATTCTTCTCTAGATTGTGAGCTACAGGACACGGATTAGGGAACCAGCTTATTCTTTGTACAGAAGATGTAGATTTGACCTTGTGTTGTCCTTCTATGTCCACTATGATCTCATGAACCCTAGTCATCAAACTTTCAAGTAGCCTTGAAAAAAAAAAAAAAAAAAAAAAAACCTCTCCCACTGTGCTTTGATTTTGAGTTTAAATCATAGTATTTCAATCATTTGTTGGTTTTGCGCTAAGATGCCTGGGGCATCTAGCTACAGCTGAGAGGGCAGCCTTGCTACTGTTAGTAATTAGAAGGAGCCCGGTGGACTCAAGTTGGTTCAGAATTCATAATTAAAAAAATCAAATGTGTTAGTGAGATGTAGTTTGTCGAATTCACTGTAGCTGTGTGGCTGTCTTTTTAACCTTGCTGCCCTGCTCATTATGCATGCAGCCAGTCACCAAAGGCCCTGCTTCCCTGCTGTGCTCCTGCAGCCTGATAAAACGCATCTTATATTAGATGAAGCTTCTGGAATTTCTCTCTGTTGATAACTCTCTCTGAGGCTTTAGCTGCGCTAAGGTAGCTCTAGATTGAAATAAATTCCTAACACTTGATGTGTGGGTTAGGGTTTAGTAGGCACAGAATAAATGCCTAGCAAATTAATAAAAACATGCATAAGTAAAATGGATTTTGCTTATAGTATTTCCAATTCAGCCACTGATTTTACTGAAGGAAATTAATCAATCGAGAATGACCTAATCTTGCACATACAAGACAATTTTTGCAACGACTCAGATTTCAATCACTTCTGATCAGTGTTGGTTCACCAGCAAAGGCGCAGGACTCTACAGCTGGAATGTAGTTTCATTTCACTTAAGGCTTCATTGCAGAGGTTATTCTACTGTCTCTCCAAAAGACCAGCAGCTGTGCATGGTTGTACACACTTGTAATCTCAACACTCAGAGGCTGACCCAGTAGGATGGTGTGGTGGAATCCAGCCTGGCCTACATAGCTAGAACCTTTCTCTAAAACGACACAACATATAAAATGCTGACCTTCATTGGATCTCTCTGCCAATAAATAACTTCACTGTGTATATTTCAGAGTTTCAAATTAAGGTAGACCAAGTAGAGTCATTAAAACTCAGTGTTAGACTGGGTGTGGTGGTGTGTGGCGTATGTCTGTAATCCCAGCCCTCGGGATGCTGAAAATAGGAGAATCACTACGAGTCTGATTTGTGTAGTAAGGCCCCGTAGACCTTGCACTAAATACAAAAAACAAAAAACAAAACAAAACTTAGTGTTTATACTTTCATTTTCACCAGAACTATATATTTTATATTCTGTTCTATTAAAAATAGAACATTTTTTGATCCATTCTTTGTATGTTATCATAAATTCTCAGGAGTCTAAATATGGCTAGGATGGAATCAAACTACATTTTTAATATAAATATCGGTAATCAATAGTTTTTCTGATTAGCTTTTCCTACTCTTACCGTAAATGTCTTTGATTTCTTTCCTAGTATCAACCTCGTAGAGACTTTCATTCTTCAGTGGATGGATAGTTCTGGTAGACAAAGGATGAAGCTAAGATAAGGAGAATGAAAGTGGGATTATCATGAAGAAAAGTAGAAGGCATCACTTGAGGATATTTTTTGTGAGATGAAAGAAAAAATCGTGATGCTGGTTAGGACCAGAACTGCTGGATGGGTCCTGGGTCAGCTGGGCTTCAGCTCTGGTCTGTAGGTGTCACTGGATACCTCCGCCAGCTCTTTAAGGAACATGGCAGGCACAGGGATATTGTGTGACTTGGTCCTAGAGCTATTTCTATGTAACATGAAGCCACATTACTCAAGATCAACAAATTCTCTCTACATGCATAGCAGCAAGTATTTAGATACATTAAAAAATTTTAAGAGCCCCAGCTTCATGATAAATCCTCTGTCATTCATTTTTAAGACAGGAACACAAAACCGTTTTTTATTTTCTTGGATTTTCAAGTTATACATTTACATTGGAAATAAGGTGCTATAAATCATTATTTATAACTTGAAAGAAATTTTTTTGAAGTATAACTTCTAAATATGTTTGAAATTTTAGTGAAAAGTCCCGGTGTGTGGGATCTCAGGAAGGTATACAAGTGTTTCGCTAACATCCTTCTAAAAATTAAGGAAGTGCAATGATGTAAACCAAATTTGAAAAACACCCACCATGTATCACTTAATTGCCTTCTGGTGAGTATTATTTAAAATGTGTAATTAAAGAGGTATTAAGTTTCTTTAGACATATGCAAAAAGAGCAAGAGATTCATGAGGACTGAAGGTGAGGCTGACTTGTGTCAAACTCTCCCTTTTTCAAATAGGGCAGCAAGGGCAGTTACTCTTGCCGTGGTATAAAACACATCCTTAACCTAAATATCCCAGTGTTCCCTCTGTACTTAAAGTATTAAGTGAGGCCTGCTGATTTTATGTAACTGTTTCTTTTCTAGCAAACAGTGCTTTATTTAGCGAGGGTGATAACTCAATACCCAAATCCCAGAAATGCGATTTTCCACGACAGTCAGCATTTCTGGTTTCTGATAGTGAGCTCAAAATGAAAAATTCTGCTGTGCTTCACGGCAGTGGGAAGAAAACCATTCCCTCTGAAAGCAAGGTGACTTTTCTTACAGAGCTGGCCAAGGCATCTTTAGAAACAAGAGAAAACAACCAAAAAGAGAGATTTCTTCTATAAGGAAGGTTAGCTCTTAGTCCTAAGTTTGAGAATTGGAGGCACTTGCTACCAATTACCATTGGTAGAAATTTCAATCAAGGAAACATGCAATGTGAGAAGAGTGAAAATACAAGTTCCTGACAACTCTTGACAGCATTATCATAGAGGCCAACTTGATTAATGTGTTTTGTGCCACATGAAAATGAAAGCACACTAAAACCCTTGGAAGCTCAGCCCTGAGAGTATCTACACCAAGACACATCTGGCTGTGTGGGTGTAAATTGGGGGGGGGGGACATGCCAGCATTTGACTAGTGAATCAGATGGATTTGTAACACTGACACTATAACTTACATGATTGTGTGATACTAACTCCGTCTCTCATTTGAATTTTTATTATGATCATTCAGAGTAAAACTATGGGCCCAAGAATATGTAAAAAAATAAAGTAAGTTCTCAAGGGGCCCAAAGAGATGTCATTCAGATTTATTCTTGAGAGAATTTAATGCATGTCCCTTGGAGTCTTGGGGACACCTTGGAGAACTGTGAAGGCTGCCGGGCAGCTCTTCTTCCGAGGATCCCCCAAAGGTGGGATGCTGAAGGTGTACAGTGGCTGGATCAGTACCAAGGAGGGCTGGTGAAGGAGATTTCAAGGAAGCTATGGCCCATTCTGAGAACAGAAGTCCACTGAGCCTACAAAGAGCATAGAATTTACTGCCTAAGATGGAAAATACTGATTTACCTGCAACCCACATTTATTTCTGGCCACAGGTAAAAGCAACCTTAGCAATAGCAAATGAAACTGGATTCCCAGATGTCCAGCCAGCCTCTTGGGCCACAGCACAGGAGTGCATTTACAGTCCAAAGAGGGAGGAGAGAGGAGAAAGAAATGACAGAGAATTGTGTGGGACTTAGGGCAACGTATGCTGTAGACCAAAACTATGAAATGGGTTAAATTGGTCTTTCTAACTGGTGAGAGTTGAAAAATGGTGGGACTCGACTGAGACAGATGACAGTCAAGAGCATCACAGGGAGATTTTATACAGCAGATTGGAAGGAAGTGTGGATGTGGGAAGAAGAAAGAATAAGGCACACTTCTATTTTATTAGGGAAACAATTTAAGCTCACATTCAACACCTTTTCCTTTCCTTTAGTTGCTACATTAAATGAATCATACATGAATGAATGAATGAGGATCTTATCACTAACTAAAGAACTAAATGTGTGTTTTCCTACACAGAAAACAAAACCTAAGCTTCAGTTAGCAGACAGTGAAGCTCTTACTTTCTAGGAGACGAGGAGCCTGCCCTTATCCTTCAAAGCCTGGTGGTGGGAACCCATAGTCTGTGATTCTGGGAGAGGCCACACACAATACTTCGCAAATAGTTAGGGAAGCAGATCCATTGCTCAACATTTACAATTTCGTCTAACTTCTCAGAAGTCCTATTTTCCAAGAGCAATGTTTTAGAAAATTAACACGTCTAAATTCATGCTTTTACTTTCATTAACATTGATCTAAAAACCTACTATCTAAAAAGAAAAATCAACTTCACTAAAAGGAAAACCAGAGTGGCCAAGAATAAAACTTTAATATCTCAGTCATTGATCTGAACACTCCAAAGACTTAAATTCAGAGATAGGAACTAAGACATGCCTGCTCCCTCTGTTACCCCTTTGAAAATTATCATTCCAAGAAAAGCAACTGAAACTAGGTGCCATTTGTTATTGTCTGCAGTTGGGCCTTTTGCTGTTACCAGAGTCTCATTGTTTTGAGACTTGTTTCCTAATGTGAATGTTAAATACCTCCTTTGGGGTGTGAAGCATGCATAAAGATATGTCATTTACCTTTTAATGTGGCTTGCAGGTGGCTCCACAGTTTTAAATTGTTCTATATGTATCAAGTATTCTTTATTAAATGTTTTTGCGATGTCCTCTGAAAGTTTTGGTGGAAATAATTATAGTGACGATGGCTTCAGATGATGTCACTCGAGAGAGAACCTGCACCACAGGGAGCATTTCCAGTAAAGGATAGCAGAAGCTGCAGGGTAATCAAAGTGCAAATTCCAATTTATTTAAGCAATATTGTTCTTGCTCCTCTATTCCACAAAGCTGTCTTTTCTCATTAAATTTTTGAAAGCGAAGGAATGAATTTTGCCAGCCGAAATCTGAATGCTAGTTGACCTTTTTGAAAACTCCATACAGGATCTGGGCATTAGCTATTTTTTCACACATGTGCCGACAAAAGGACAAAATTGAGGCTTAAAAGGAGTAAGCAGAATATATGCAAGACCTAATGCCACCCAAGGAGGCTTTTATACGGAGAAAGGGTTGTGTGTATCAGTACTAGTGTATTTGTTGATGGCCTGTGAAGGCCTTGAGCAAGACTGGCATCTGAAGATTGCTGTATGCTCTCGGTGGTTGGCCTTGAGACTGGACGTGGTTTGATCAAGTCAGGAAGTGCCTTAGCAAGTGCCTTTAGCTTTTGGCAAACTGTGTAAGTATAATTTAGAAGAGCTGCATATCAAGGACTGTATGATGGGACTGCATCTTTGTCTGTTGGGTAGTTTATTCTTTATCAAGCAACATTGGCATCAGGATGGAAAGTGAACTACATGGAGGGATTACAGAGTCAAATAAAACTCGTTCCTGCCTTTAAGTTGCTCATAATTAGAAGAGCGTACATTTAGTAGCTAGAAAATTATAATGTAATATAGCTAATTCTATGGAAATAAGAGACCCAAGTGCTGTCAAATGCCTAGAAGGGACGCTAGCCCCCAAACAGTGATACTTGATATTAGATTTGAAATATTAATGATTAAAGTTCAGGAAGGGTTCAGGAAAAGGGGTTCAAAGAAAAAGGTGTTAGAGTTTTCAGCCACCAGATTTAAGAAAAAGCAAAGAAACAAAGGTATTTTCCTTTGGCAGGAGAGGAGAACATGTGAAACTGAGCAAACCACTAGGTAGACAGAAAGAAAGAGAAAGAAAAGAAAAGAAAGAAAGAAAGAAAGAAAGAAAGAAAGAAAGAAAGAAAACTAGGAGCTTGTCTTTGAAGAGCCTTGTTTTCCATGTTGTGCTGAGCGCACATGCATTCTACCGTAGAGGCTGGGGGAGTGGTTGATATAATCACTCTTGGGCTTCCATGTCTGGGATGTGTGCTCTGGGAGGTCCACATTTCACAGTCATGCAGGTAACAGAGCAGGGGCCCGGTGGGATGGCTCAGTGGTCTAAAGCGCCTGCTTGGCAAAGCTTGGACGGCTTCAGGGACCCCGGTTCGATCCCCGGCACCACATGCTGCGCCAGCCCTGCCCTCGGGGCAGGCTGAGCGGGCCATAAAAATGAGTGAATAAACAAATAAAGGTTCTGAAACAAGAAAAAAAAAAAATTCTTAAAAAAAAAAAAAAAAGAACATAAGACCAACTCTGGACTCAGTTTTAGAGTTCATGGTAGCGCCGATATGACATAGTCCTGCATTTTGGCTTTGGGCCTAATGTTCAACCCAGGCAAATACTCTTCCATGTGTGGGGCCTCACATCCAGGACATGGATTTGCGATGTTCTGGAAAAGGCTGTGGCTGCGACCTTACTGGTCTGTGAAACATGCACCACTCCTCAGAGGGTGGAAACTCACAGTCATTTCTTTTTTTAAAGAAATTTGTATTAACACCTAAAATGATCAGTTCACATGCAGGCCATTTTTGCATAAGAAAAGATAGTTCAAAATGAAACCAAAAGAACATTCATTTACTTATTAGTGTTTATGTTCTAGTTTATAGACTAGAAGGTACATGGGAATTATGATGGTATTGCCAAAATTGCATGTAATGGCTAGGAAATTGTTTATAGTTAAATATTAATATGGCTTAAAATTTTTCTCTATAGCTCTATGTGTAAAGAGAGCCCTATACATCTATATGTTCTACTTCTAAAGATGCAAATAACAGTGGATCAAAACTATTTGAAAAAAGATACCTACATATTTTTCTTGTCATTATAAGCAAAACAAGTAAGTTTCATTTACATAGTATTTATATTGTGGTAGGTATTATAAGAAATCTAGAGAGGACTGAAAATATAAGTGTATGTACATGACTTACAGCTTCAGACTTTGGTATCTGAGGGAGTCCTGACCTTAGTTCTCTCTGATACAAAGCGTACCTATCTGTATATGAGGTGTGATCAACTGCAGAGGAAGTGTTTACATTTCTAAAATGTAACAAAATAAAACACACTGCCATTAATGCTTCCCAATATACTCACCTTTAAGAAGTGGCCAGAATTTGACAAAAATGTTTCCAAAACAAGGAAATTTATTTTGAGGGGGATTCATTGTTTTGCATTTTTTACTATAGTAATTTTAAAAATTGAAAGTCACTATATTTCAATTTTTCAGTGATACTTCATGTACATATTGCCATAATACTACATATACATGAAAACATATGCAAATAAACCACAATAATTTTATACTTTGGGGTGAAATTTGAATGACGTTGTAATAAAAATATTTTTTATGTATTCAGTGTAATGTTTACAGGGTCTCACTACATAGATCAGACTCACTGTGATCCTTCTGTTTTCAGTCTTCAAAGTGTTGAGATTATAGGCACACATCACCGACCCCAGTCTCATTCACTGTCTCAACATACCCCTATGGTGGGGCCGAGAGGGTGTGCTGAGCATCGAATCCTGGTCCCTGTGCCCAGCTAAGCAGGGCCTTTAGTCCACTGAGCTATCTAGCCAGCCCCTATAATTGTTTTGTAATTAGCTGTGTGCATATGAGTGACCATTTGTACCAGGCCCTGCGCAGTATTAATGGTGGCCCAGGTTACTGAAATAAATTCTTTAAGCAAGGAGAAGCATGATCAATAGTTCTGTACTTAGATCTAATACTCCTTTAGATTTAATACTCCTTTGAAGACAATGGCACCAGATAGGAGGTTGGACGCCCTCTTCATGACAAGTATCTTCCTGCTGTGGGCAGAGCTGCTGAGTCAGCCCCACTCGATTTTGTAGCTCATCCTCAGAGAGCCGCCAATGCTCCCACTATAGGTAACTGGACAGTGAGTTCTTGGTCCTTTCCTATCCTTTTGCAGAGCAGGCACTTCTGAGACCAGCCACAGATCTGGAAGGATTGAAGGTCTTCTGCCCTTAAGGTAAAAGCAAAGTAGAGAATCCATAGGAGTCTGCTATCTGACACTGACCACAAACTTAGAGGTCTGCTCAGGCAAGGAGCACTAAGGAGGGGAAACTGCAGATTTCAGAGCAAAATAATGACCCTCTCATTAGAGTGCCAGACACTTCCAGCCTGACTGCGAGCTCAGTGACCCAGCCAGGCTCCTGGCATCTGCTGATTTACCAAGGACTCCTCGAGCCAGCACTCTGATGTCCTCTGTGAGAAGTACTGAAGAATCAGGTGGGTTGACATGCATTTCAAATCATCTGCAAATGTCCATTTTATGGGCAGA
Source organism: Myocastor coypus (assembly GCA_004027025.1). Classification (NCBI taxonomy): domain Eukaryota; kingdom Metazoa; phylum Chordata; class Mammalia; order Rodentia; family Myocastoridae; genus Myocastor; species Myocastor coypus. The sequence goes on from PVJA010000965.1 coordinate 85,514, forward strand.
AGGGAGCTATGGGAACAGAAACCACAGTTATTTTTTTCCCCAAAGCCTACTTTTTATTCTGGCTTTGACCTAAAATGGAAGGGGAAGTCTCTTGCCTCCTGTCGAGCAGAAATAAGAGATAGGCTGCACCGTAAGCAAGAGGCAACGATTCTAATTAAAGTTTTTCTTGGGCTGACACACTTAGAAGGCTTTCTTCTCTATTTTTATCCAAAAGAAAACTAGAGAAGTTGAATTGAATGGTGATGTCATAGTGACATGGTTTTTCTAAAATGGAGAACAAATTTTGTTTAGAAGCTCACCCTATGGAATCTTTTGTTTTATCATATTTAATAGCAGAATATATCTTGATGAGAATATTGAAGGTTAATAAGTACTAAATTATTAAACAGGAGATGAAATTGAGCAGTTCTGATAAATTCCAGTCTATATGTGTAAATGTATAATTTATGCACATGTGCATAAATTTGCATAAGTGATCTGTAGAGCAGAGTAGTATTTTAATAAGTAATATAATTTCTGTTTTCGATTTGCCCAGAATTTGTGAGTTTCTCATCACATCAGTAAGAATTCTGAAATAGATTTATGTAATTAAGACTAGATTTGGGATGAATTTTAAATCTATTACTACAATTACTCCTGGTTGCAGTTTTACTTTGTCTTAACATATTTTATCTTGTTTTGTGCAGGAGGGATCTACGGGATCTACATTTCCCATAGGAGTAAGAAAAGCAGCGTCATGAGCTGCAAGGACAGCTTTATCCAGGAATTTCATCTTTGGAAAAGGTGTCAGAGATGCGTAGATGAGGCCAACTTCATGGCAATCACTCACTCCAGATGTCCTGGGACAAAATTATAGTTAAGGAGTAACAACCAGAGGAAGCTGTGGCTTCCCTGAGTCATGATCGGTTCTCATGGGAGAAATCTCATTCAGACTAATGGTGATCTGACCGGTTCACATGGGAGAAATCTCATTCAGACTAAGGGCGATCTTACCTAAGCATGTTCTCCTCCAACAGCTGACTACTGTCCAGTTGCGGCTTCAGATAAGCCCGCCTTTGCATACGGGATGTTAGTCAAGTGAACGTCTCCCTCAGCATGCTCGTCTGCAGGAAAGGGAAAATAACACTGATGGTTAGGATCAACGAAAGTGACGTAGTTGCTGTATGGTGAAAGAATGCACTGGCATGATATGGGTGAAACCCATATGGCCCAGCACATAGAGAGTACTGATGATACCGACTAGTTGTTATAGCACCTGAAAATTACATGTTACTGATACTTGAGCAGCTGCTTTATTTTCTTACCAGTTATCCACAATGACTAATCAAAATGATATTTGTTTTGAAGAGCTCTCGTCTTAGTTACTTTTTACTTGTTGCTGGGACAAATATATGGAAGGAAGGAAAGGTTTATTTAGCTCACAGTTACTGGAGGTTTCAGTCCATATTTGGCTGGCTCCAAATCTGAGGGGCACATGGCAGACAGCATCCAGTTCATGGCGTCGGAAACAGCAACAAAAGGTAACAGAGGCAATGGAACAATCAAGGGAGCAGAGAGCAACAGCTTGAGTCTGTCTCTCTGTTGCTCTTTATATTCCGATCAGGCTCTCTGCCTTAGGATATCCACCCTAGACGACATCCATAGTCCCAGCCATATTCAGACCGATAATCTCATCAGTATTAAAACATGTAATCCCAGTGGATCATCATTCAAGTCTCAAACTTTAGATCAGTACTAAATCATAATCCCAGTGACTCATGAGTGAAGTCTCAATATATAGAAGTCCCTGCCCCATGACTGCATAAGGCTTTGGGGGGACAACTAGACATAAACCATAACAACACTATTTATTATAACTGTATTTAAGCATCTTTAATTTTGCTTCTGAGTCACAAACTCAGGAGCAAAACAATTTTTACTGGGGAAAGATAAAACACGCAGAGCCCACAGAAAAACCGGGCCTTACTTAGATATTCCTTCTGAAGCCCAGGGCAAAATAAAATTGCAAAATAAATCCCCTGGTTTCAGGGGGACCACTGTATCCTCTTGAACACCTGGATCATGTATAGGTGAGAAAGAAGAGACTGGGTGTTGTTTCACAGTTCGAGTTTTAAAACTCTCACTCCCCATGTTTCTAGGGGTGGATTGGCAGGGTTCCTGGGCTACTGCTCACCAAATCTAGAGCTAGCCAGCAGCTGGGGGAACAGGGCTGCTCTGCACGATGATGTCTGTGGACGTTCAAGATGCACAGTCTCAATTGCAAGCTGTATGCACCCGAAGGCAAGAGCCACAGAATGGAAAATTCACCAGTTAGTGTGTTGGAATATTTATTTTGTCTGTTTCTAAAATATTTAGTCTGGAACATTAAACTGTTACTTTATTGGTGTATACACTGGTCCAAGTTTATACCATGGAGCTATAAATGGAGCTTTGCATGGAGTGCCGGGGTTGTAGGTTCAGGGAGAGCTGATTGTTTAGAAAGCCTGGATGTGAGCAACCAGATTTTTCTGAAAATGTAGATTAAAAAGTGGGTCAAGCCAAGAATATGGAAAATGAGATAATAGGAGAGTCAGAAAATATTCCCATGGGAGCCTCTTCCTCTGATGTCCAACTGGACTACATATTAATGAAGGATGAAAACCTCTCATGACTGATAAGCAGGCTGTGTCCTGGCAATTACCATGGATTTTGTTGATAAACTGGTCCTTTATTTGGACTTCATCCATTCCTTGACTTGCTCTGTTCATGGAAGCACAGCCTCAAATAATTGCAGGTCTATGATCACATCAATTACCTAAAGACCTTGAATTTTAGCAAGGAATGGATTTTAATCAATTGCTAAAATTGTTACTGAGAGATTAGTTGTCCTAGAGAATAAAATTAGCTACAATTAGGCTGTAATAACCTGTGAGCACTACTAGCATGTATTTTGAAGTTCCTTTAAAATTAATGCATTCAATTGTTCCCTTTTAAGAAGAAAATGTGTGTAGACTTTCGCCCAATAACTGGAATCAATGTTATCTTTTAGAATTTCCTTCTAAGGGACCAAAGGGACACAACTAAGGTAATAAATAACAGAATTCTTATTGAACAGGACAATTCGAGACAATTAGTAGAAACCTTAGTTTATCAAAGGAAAATCTCATTTCTATCTTTGTTATGGTCTGTGTCTAGTTGTTCACACAAAGCCTCATGCTGTCATGGGGTGGGGACTTCTAGAGTTTGAGGCTAACTCATGATCCACTGGGATTATGTGTCTTAGTACAGCCAGGATTATGGATCTTAGTACTGCTGGGATTATGGGTATGGTCTGAGGTAGATATCCTGAGGCAGAAAGCCTGAATGTAATATAAGAGAGACAGAGAAGCAGACTCTTTCTGTTGCCCTGGTTGATCAGTTGCCTCCATCTCTATTTAGTTGCTGTCCTGCCACCGTGAACTGGATGCTCTCTGCTCTGTTCTACTCAGCTTTGGAGCTAGCCAAATAAGGACTGAAACCTCCAGTAACAGTGAGCTGAATAAACCTTTCCTTCCTTCATTCTGTGTGTTGGGTATTTGTCCCAGCAATGAGACAAGCAGAACTGACACGATCTTGAAACTCGATCCAATGTTTTTAGGGTATTGGTCATTGGATGGAACCATGGACAAGAAACAGAATAAAGAGGGAAAATAAGAGCATCAAGTTTTTCAGTAATATCAATAAAAAAAGGGACAACATGCTAGATTTGGGGGCACATGAACATTTGGTGAGGGATCGATAATGCATGGGGAGAAATTGAACTAAAATATTGTACTTTCTCCATTCAAATTGAGTAAGAGACTACTGCAATATCTGTGATAATTTGCTTCCAACACTTTAGTGTATAACATGCAATATTGTACATGTAGTTAGTATGAGCTATACCTCTAGGGCTACTCAGTTTCTTAAATCAAGAAATCACTTGGCTAAAGCATTTTTTTTTCTCTCACCATTACACTCTGGTGTACAAAGAGGCCAAAACCCAGCGTTGCTAAGGAGGAGGCCTTTCTCCCTTGGTTCCTTAAGGAGTCTATGGCGGGTCCTTGATTACATGATGTTAACAATAAAAGTCTGCTTCCCATGCCAGCATATTTTGAACACCTATAAAGACAGATAGATGAAATTTTGCCAAGCATGCAGAGTAATCTAGGTAATACTTCAGTACACACGTTCACTTAGTATATTCAATATTTGGTCTAAAGCATACATTCATTATAACCTGTTAACAAGATTTTGTAAGAGATACTAACTCTCACTCTCCTTAAACAAAGCAGTGACTAATTTTGTCCAAAGTAATGTAGAAGTTGTTCTTCCCCAAGCTGTTTTAGGTCACTTTGCAACAGATTATAGTCTTATTTTGAAATTAAATGGAAATAATGTCTGAAGATTTCAAATATCAGAATATATGTTATATTTAATTTTTGATGATTTTAAGTTTTGTTAACTGCTGACAGAATTCTGTATTTTGTTTGTTTAAAAATTATTTATTTATTTGATACAGGGTCTTGCTACACAGTTCAGACTTATGTGATCTTCCTGTCTCAACCACCCCACCGCTGACACTACAGCCAGGTGTCACCATACCCAGTTTCTGGGTCAGCACTGCATGCCTGGATTCTGGGGCCAGCGAGCCATGTGGTACTGAGGATTGAGCTTGAGCATTTGCCTTTGTCGGGTAGGCCCTTAGACCACTCAGCTATCTCCCTAACCTTTTTTTTTTTTTAATTTAGAAAAACTATTCAGATTACCTGTGTTAATTCTGTTACTGATAGGAATCAGAGACTCTAATTTTTTATAGTTGTAGATACCACAGGATGTCATTTAAGATCATTATCATTTAAAACATTTTGATAGTTATTAGATCAATCACTAGATCATTTTATTTAATGTGTCATTAAAGAAGTACTTAAGTTAGTATATTGTATTTTTCTTAATACCTAAAATTTTTATTTCAATATAACTGGTTTATTAAGTTTATGCATTTTATCTTACCTATTTAAAAATATTATTCAAAGGATAAACCAATGTAAATCACCAGAATGCCAAAAGGTCTCAGTAAAAGGTCTCTATCCCTACGGGCAGGGGATTATGCACAAAAAATGAAAATGGGCACTTGAGACAGGGGCCTCTGCCTGAAGGTCAGTGGTCGTGGGCAGCTGACGACCTGTGGTATGAGCTCCAGGTATAAGACTTCAGGTCAGCTGTCTCAGCGCTCTTGGCTTAGTTTTCACAAGGAATATAGTCACCTTGTTTATTTCTCTTAGCTTTCTTGTCTCTAAATGTGCATGGGCCAAATGAGGATCAAGGTTCTTTGTCCTTGACTGCTTGCCACTCGATGCCTCTATGCCTTGCCTATCTTCCTGGAGAACCATGGTTCTGCTTATTTGTGGACCCTGCCTAATGGTAATGGAGTCACTAGTAGTACTCCTTTTTGGATGTCCAGAGACGTTTTATCAATACATCCCCCTGGAAACCTGAAGGGCAGGGAAGTGGAGACTACAAGCTTTACTGGTCTGGCTTGACTCCTGTCTCTAGCTTACATGACATGACTTTATACAGCTGGCTTCCTCTTCTAAAGATTTGGTTTGTACAGCTGTAAAGTGACAATAAAAAGAATCATACCATTGGCAGACCTTGCATCATATCCAAAAGGCATCCAGCACAAGGGAAACTATCGCTCAGCATGAATTTCTCCACATTTACCCTACCTGACGACAAATGGCTGGAGATGCTTTGTGGTCTCTTTTGAGATAAATCTGCTCTTTCTGAAAAACCTGTTGTCAGAATTTATTGAAAAATAATAAATTCACAAACTGTCAATTTCATCAACTTTAACTTGCGGAGTACTCTAGATTTCATCTGGTGTCAGGAGCAAAGCAAGTATTTTAAATTCACTTCCAATTTAAAATAATAATATTGGGGCCCGGCGGGATGGCTCAGTGGTCTAAAGCGCCTGCTTGGGGAAGCTTGGGTGACTTCAGGGACCGCGGTTCGATCCCCGGCACCATATGCTGCACCAGCCCTGCTCCCGGGGTGGGCTGAGCCAGCCATAAAAATGAGTGAATAAACAAACAAAGGTTCTGAAACAAGAAAAAATAAATAAATAAAATTAAAAAAAAATAATATCTGCAACACTCAAGTCACCATCACACTTCACACCGCAATGCATAGGTCACAGAGGGCTGAGAAAAGGCTCAGATTACCCACAGGGCTTACGGATGCAAAGAGAGAGCAGAGGTAGATAGACTGACACACAAGCAGAAACGCGTCCACAGTGTTCAGGTTCTCACCTGAACAGATCACACCAGAAGGAGGTGTGGGAGGTGCAGAGGCCAGAGGCGCAGCACTGCCACGGGAGGGGGATGGCCTGCTTCTGGCTGTCAGGCTGTCTTGTCAGTGCTACCTTGATGTGGTCCTTGGGTCTGTGCCTCCGGAATGGAAGGGACCACGCTGAGCTGAGGCCTTGGAGACAGCCTGGCAGAGGCTGTCCAGCCAAGATATTTTCTTGGCAAACAAGTAACCAGATGATGGGACCAGTGATGCCATCGTGGCATTTTGTATGTGTATGGAGGGCAGGGGAGGGTATTGCTTATTTTAGAAGTCTCTTTGGTGGGGTTGCCTCTGATTTCTTTGATGAGCTCACGTGGTTGTCTTTTCTGATACAACTTTGTATACTCATATCCCTGTGCTTGTAATTTAATTAGGTAAGTTAAATTGCTTGTGTTTAATTGTTTAACTTTTAAGCTATTCAATTAGTTTGTGCTATGGTTTGATGCTAGGTAGATGGAGGATATTTACTTGTGTGTACAAGGTAAAGAGTCACTGTTTCTTAGCAGTTGTGCTCAAAGAAGGAATCTGGTTAAACTACTGCTTCATGAAATGGAGCAATTGGTTAACCTGTGGCTTTAGAAGAACTTCGAGGAAATACAGCCTGTTCTTTATAATATTGTAATTGTTGATCTGATAACTGAAAGCACTACTGAGTGATTCAATGAGGGTATCACATATTATTTAGATACACTGAAAAAAGAGATGATTTATGTCCCAGACATGGTTGAGTAGGGTGGTTTGAAAAGTCATCATGGTATTCCTGATGGTATGCAGTTCAGAACCCATTATGATTGTGTATTTTGGAATTTTCCTCTTAATATTTTCAAACCATGGTTAATGGGTAACAAACTGTAGAAGGCAAGCATAAATTCATTTTTTTTTCTTTCTGAGCTTTTTACATTAGCAAATGACAAGCATTAATGTCATTTACACCATTGGTCTAGTCAGAAACATCCAGGTAATGGTGACACAGAGAATATTTCCCCTAAGCCTAAAACTTTCAATAGCTTTTAGTTGCTTCTGAAATAGTCCAGTCTCTGGCATTCCCTCTAAACTCCTTCCTGCATGAACTAGAGTTTACTGCTCCAGTGTTATTTCTCTCACCTTTGTCCATCACATTGCACCTCTCCACAGGGTGCTGTGGTGCCTTTGTAATGAATGTTTGCTCATCTTTAAGGAGTGATACATTCTGCTCCTTCACACTGAACCCTGGTCTCCTGCCGCTGCCCCCAACAGCACCAGCTCCAACCTGACAGCAACATGAACTCCTAGCAGTCTCTCAACTTTGATAATTTCTTGCCCCTTAAACGCATTTCTACTGGAAAGGAACCACTTTCAGGCTAGCTATGCTATAGCACTCTAAAACATGGCTCTGATTCAGGAAGCCTGGAGCTCTCCAGGTGAAGTTACTATAGTGAAGTCACAAATCCTAGCCCTCTGTGTTGTAGTTGTGCATTTATTTTTCTGTGTTCTTCACCAGGATCTGCACTCTGTGAGGCAGAAACCATATTTATCTTGTCTATGCAAGACTTAACCTAGCATTACGTGACCCTCAGTGTATTATTGAAAACAACACACAAGGTCTGTGACTTTTCTGTGACTTATCCAGGGACTCTGTGCCATCACTTTTAGGTAGGTAAATTCAGAGTCTCTGGGTGAGTAGAAATATAGCTAAGCCATTTATGTAAGTCAGTCTTGCAATGATCTGTCATAATATTATTCAAATTTCCCTTATAGCACTGAAGTCATTTCTAGGGTTGTCCATTAAGCATATATACTACAGCATAGATTATCAATACTAATGGTTTTATATATATATATATATATATATATATATATATATATATATATATATGATCTGTTAAAAGTCAAAGCCAATATTAGCTTTTTTGACATATCATTATTCCTTATCCTTGACTAATATTTACTAAGAGCTTCTTTTGAGAATAACATTATAAAATACGTGATAAGAATGAATTATTAAGTACAAATGCTATTAGAAAGTCCAGGTAAATGTCAAGGTAAATGTAAATAATGTAGAATGAGATGGAATTTTGCACACACACACACACACACACACACATGAGTGTGTGTATACACGTGTGTGTGCACAAAGCTATTACAGTTTTGTTTCCTGTGAATGTTAACTAATAAATTTGCCATGTTTATTTTGAACATAACTTAGGTGCTTATCAGTTGAAATAGAAATGAACTTGTTTCTCTTTAAGAGCAATTTTTTATAGCCCCATGTGTTATTCAAAGGTTTCATTAATCATAGCATAGATTGTAGAAATCATGTTCCTTCTCTTTTTGCTCTATAAAAATAATAAAAACTATTTTGAAAGCGATTTACAAAACTATCCTGGTCTTTATGATTCAAAATGGCATAAGTAAGATTCCTCAACTTCAGAAGATAAAACTAATTGCTTTAATAATTTACATGACTTTCTGCTTTTCTTTTGCACAATGAGGTCTATGTGTTGGTAATACAATCTTTAGATTATCTAAGACAGTCAATTATTCAAAAGGAAGTGCCTTTGTTATCTGATTACTGAAATTAAGCATAATTATTATACATTTTATAATTTGTTAAAGTATAAAAATAACCCATAATGTCATATATGATAACGGTTATGGTGAATATATGGTATCTGTGCTTTTTCTTTTTTTCTGTTTGGTACTTGGAACCAAACTTAGGACCCCGTTCTTGTGAGGCAGGTAATGTGCCACTGAGCTATAGCTCTGGCCCTGTGCACATCTTTAATATGTTTTTAAAATTTTGACATGCAATACTTTTACATACTTATGGATACATTTTTGGGTTTTTGAGATAAGTGCTCCTTATTTCTTTCAGGCTGGCCTTGAACTCACAGACATCCTCCTGCCTTGGCCTCTAATTATTGCATGTGCCACCATGCCAGGCTACAGAAGTATTAGGGAATTTATATGTAAGCACACAATGAGTAAGGCTCAGATCAGAGCACGTGGCATACCTATCTCCTCAAAAGTTACCATTTCTTCGTGCTGTGAATATTTATAATCTTCTCTCTTAGCTATAATTAATTGCTTATCACAGATACCTTATAATGATTACAATACTAAACTTTATTGTTCTTACCTATCTGCAGCGTTTTTATCCATCGTTTTTCACCTTCCTTCCTCTCCTTTCCAAGCTCTGGTAGCTACTTCCATGAGAAGGGACCTGCTGTCATCTTTCTGTGCCTGATTTATTTCACTTAACATAATATCTTCTAGGCTGACCCATGTTTCTATAAATGATACGACTGCACTCTATTTTATGGAACAATAATGTTCTATTGTACATCTGCAACACAGTTTTTGCCATTTTTCTGTCGAAGGTTATCTCTGTTTTCCTTTTACAGAAGCTGAAGTAACTTCCCAAGTGATGTCCTCTATCCACTGGTGGAAGCTGCGTGAAACACTGTTTTGAGAAAGACGGAAGCGGCCTCTTAGCCCAAATGGAAAGATAATAGTGATTGATTAGACAGGGCTATTATGAGAATTAGGAATACAGTATAGAGATCAAGCCATGCAATTGTTAACCTTGATTTTAAATGCAATACCCATGTGGGATAATGTGTAGAATTTATTAGTTTTTAGTGTTGATAGGGATAATTTTTGAGATAATAGTGTAATCAAGGTATGTGAAAAACTTTCAAACTTTCCTGTTCCATAAGTGAAACCTGTATTGTCATCCCTTATGTTATGTGCAGAGATTAATAAAGCTTCATCAAGTCTACAGAGTTATCGCTTTATTCATTATATCTGCTTCCTTGGGCATAGTCCTTTATAATAAGTTCATTTTTAATGAAAGGTGCACATGCCCAGCCACAAGGTATCGAGCACATGGTGCTCATCTCCCAATAGTGATGTTCAACTTTTGTTTGCTTTTCTTTCCTTATCATTTTGCACAGAAGAAAGCAAAAGTGAAAATTGGCATGGAGGAAAAAATTAAGAGGAAGAAATAAAAGAAAACAAAAGATAGAATTACGGAATAACATGACAGTGAAGAAGAGAGAACAGGGTAAGAATCATGGAGGTTCTTCCTTATTCTTTGAGAGAAGAAACAGAGTTAGAGATTAATCTCAAATCGCAACTCAAGGAGAAAACAAATCTTTAAAAGGAAAGTGGGAGAACAATTGATATGAGAGTCTTCTCTGAGGATGCTGAGTGGACGCTCCGCACTTTTTGCAATCAATATATTCATTTGCAATCAAGCTAAGAAAGGCTGAAGGTCATAGGGATCCCCTCCTCCATCACCACCCACTGTCAGCGTCGCAGCAGGCCGGCTGGCAGCCAAAGAAGCCTGCAGATGGATAATAACGTCATGGGGCTGGCTGCTGGCGAGGACGCTCTGGTGACTCCCTGGCCTTGAGTGTAGTGTATGGGTGTGTGTGGCCAAGGCTTAATGGGTAGACCCAGGGGACAGCTAGGTGTGAGAGGAGCTTTTATGGGGACAGTGAGAGAAGAGCTGGGGACACCTGTGCTGTAGAAGGCTCCCAGGGTGCCAACACTGAAGATTGAAATAAAGGATGTGGGTTGGTGGTGGGTCACCAATGTGCCAGAGGAATGATGAAAATCCTTCAGCTGGAAAAACCAGTAATTTCTTAGCATAATATTGCAAAGTAAAAGAAAAAAAAATGCTTTAGTGTGGATTTTTACCTTTGCGAAATAGGCAAGATGTGAAATATTTGCAAAACCTATGGCTTCACTGAGATACTATGTGTTCTCCGCACTGCTTTTCTCAAAGGAAAGAATATGAGTTTTCACCAGTACACAACAAATGGTTTTGGTTAGGGGTACCAAGTCCTAGTTAGGTAGTACTGTAGAAAGAAAGTGCATGTTCTAGTCCATGGTCAATTAACCTTATGAAAGTGAAGAGTCCTAGACTTTTGAGAAAGATTAGGCTGAGAACCCACTGATGCTTGAATCTAAGGGACAGAGGGGTGAGATTGTGAAAACTGACCCAAAGGGAGGAGCACCCCAAGTGACGACAATCAGAGTGGCTGAATTTCACGCTTATTCTCTATTAATGCTTGCTTCTCTTGTCTTTGGATAGCAAATAATGAAGTGGGTATATATATATATATATTAATATATATATTAATATATATTAATATATATATGTACATATACATACATATGTGTATGTATACATATATACATGTATACATATATACATATATGTATGTATATGTACATATATATTAGTTCTTTTGAATGGCAACAGATGAATGAGGTAGAAATATCTCAGCGTGAGGTTAAGTTTAAATATTTGATGTGACTTTCAGTAAATATAATTCATATCATTGTTAGAATGATTAGGATATGTAAATTCTCGGTCATAGGGAAATTTTGTAATTTTATAATTTTCTACTTACATTAAATTTTAACCTCGGTTTATTGGCTAATATGTGCTGAGGCAAATTTTCACCAAATGACTGCTCTGGGTGTTCTGTGAAACTTCCTCCTTACAATAAATAGTAATTCTAGTAACATACTTGGTTGAGTTCTTTGTCCTTTTAATATTCTCCAGTACCGTAATATTGGTAACACACATCATTAAAAACGCATATCACTTAGTAACTTTGAAATCCAGTTCTGTAAGTGAAGGCTGGTGTAGAAAGGCAAGAAGGACGTGACACACACACAGGAAGGGGCACGCGTGCAGGGAGCTTTCACATAGGTGCAGAAAGCTGAGGGACTGAGGCAGAAGCTGGGAGAGAAAGCCTGAGGAGAGGCCTTGCACTACGTGGGGGAAAGTCAGCCACTGCCAAGCCGCGGCTGAGCAGCAGGAAGCTCTGGGACAGGGGCACTGTGGCCTTGGTCTTCCTGCCAGGCTCCCAGGAGCTAAACTCGGTGAGAGACCGGTTTGGTTCACCCAGGGGTGAAGGGAAATCGGGAGCAAAAGCATGATCTTACACTTACACTTAGGTGTGTAAGTGTGTGTGTGTGTGTGTGTGTGTGTGTGTGTGTGTGTGTGTAAAATCCAAGTCAAAGAAATCTCATTCTAATACTTCCCATATGACTCTTCCATCTCTCCTCACATCAGGTTAAATTTCATAACCAGATTATTTCAGTTTGGAAGATAAATAGCGCTGGTAGTTAACTGTATCAGGACAGAAGGTCGGAGCTGTGATCCATTTTTAAGTTTCAACTTCTTCTAAGGCACTGTGATAGAATAGCTGGGAAATGATTTAACTCGCCTGAAATTCAGCCTCAGCTCTTTGAAAGGAAGGGAGGATGACTCAAAACTGAGATCAGATGTGAGTGGGTTAAAATTTCCATCTGCTTCCTGAGAAAGGGCCAAGTGAAGGCCCCAGTGGACAAGCCATCTATAATTCACCTGACTTAATCCAGTCCTCGTGGCATTAAAAGTTATCACCATAGGGACTCCAGTTTGGCCTGTGGACTAATAACTTTGTTGGGAAGGATCTGTTTTGCTGTGAGAAGAGAAATGGAGGTTTTGCAAGATGAAAGCTTTCAGATATTCATGAAATTTGATTCATCCCTGCTCTATTTCTGGTCCTGGCCCACCCGAGGGGAACCTCGGAGATGACACCCTCAGTGTGCTCCCAAGGCTCGCTTTGCATGACAGGCTAAGCAATGAGTGACTCCATCCATAACATGGCAGAAGTAGCACTTGGTCTTTTCCAATGCAAGGAGAACGTATGGGAAATAAGGAATTAGTCAGCTGGCAATGTATATGTTTTCATTTACAAAGATCTGGATTAACAGAGAAAACAATTTCTGAGTTTGCGGAGGGTGAGAGGTGAGACTCTCACCAAATCTCAAAGTACCATTTTTCTATGCCCTAGAAGTGTATGGAGCTACAGACAATCAGAATTCTGGCAAAATTAGAAAAATAGACAGACAAACATCAGATAGATGACGTATACTGTATAATGTATAAATTATATATAACGTCCTTTATGTAGGCATTATTAGGTCATAAATTATTCACGACTAATTTTTTTCTTCAGTTACCCTTGAGGTAAAGACAATCCTTTGTCTGATCCTCCTTCATTTTTGTACATGTAATGATGATGCTGTGAATGATAAAGCCCAAGGAATTCTTGCCTGGAGAAGTTCAGGAAGGGCCGCTAAGCTGGGCATTAGTACAAAACCTATCAGACGCAGAGCACAGTAAGGGCCGTGGTCCTGGGGCGATAAGGCTCTTTGAGGTCTACTCAGGTGGTGGTCGTGGGAGTGGGGGGCATCTGCAAAGTGCACCAGGGTAGCCTTTGCGAGGCTTGTTATTGTCTTGTCTAAAGCTGTGCCAACGTTCCCTCATTTCAGTTACAATAAAATCTAAGCTGATCACCACTGAGAAGGCCCACCCTCACCTGCTTGCTCTCGACTTTTCCTTCTCACTGCGGGCTGAGTTTGACAAATGTTAGGGTAGAGGAGTAGCAGGGTTTGAGTCTGACTCTACCTACTGACAAATGCCCCTTGAATTAACAACCTTGCCCTTTGTGTTCAGCAGGTAAAGCTTTGGTGTACTATGGAGTGCAAGGACATTAATCAACACCTGTTTTCCTTACATTTGTGTAATACTGCTCTCTGAGTGGGCTCGTTTTTACGGAGTAAATGTGTCAATCATGTTCACACAAGTAGGAGCCAGGGAATCGTTCTGTTTTTCTAGACTAGGATGATTTGCTATCCTGCTTTCCTAGATGACTCAATGGGCAAAGTGACCAAGTCCCCAAATAGTGAATTAGTGCTTTTCCTTTCTTTTTTATTTATTTACTTCTGTGAGGTCACACTATGCAGCTCGTACTTACAGTAATCCTCCTGTCTCAGGCTGCCTAACATTGGGATTATAGGTGGTTGTGCCACCATGCCCAGTTTCAGTGGCCAGCCTGGTGCAGGGCCAGTGTGAGATGCAGTGCCAGCTTTTGGTTCTTGTGTTTGCCAGGGAAGCACTTCGACTGCTGAGCCACCTCCCAGCTCTTATGGTTTCTGTCTATTTATCCTCGAAAGCCTCATACAGTCTAGGGCAGAGACTTCTAGAGTTTCAGACTAACTCATGATCCCCTGGGATTATGGGTGATCCATGTGGATTGTAGGTTTTGTAGTGCCAGGATGATGGGTGTGAGCACTATGCCCAACCTGGGGCAGAGGGCCTGAATGCCATGTAAGAGAGACAGACTCTCTGTTGCCATTGTTGCTGTTCCACTGCCATGAGCTGCTGCTCTCTGTCATGTGCCACCCAGCTTTGGAGCCAGCCAACTGTGGACTGAAACCTACAGTAACTGTGAGCTAAGTAAACCTTTCCTTCCTTCAATCTGGGTGTTGAATATTCGTCCCAACAATGAGAGAAGAGTAACCAAGACATCAGCCCAAATTCTTGCTTTTTCATCTGAACCAAATTAGAACAGTATTTGAAAAACCGTGGCATGTTAGAGCCAACTTAAGACAGCTTTCACTAATTGAGCCATCTAACCGACACTCAGATCAAGAATGTCTGTCTTTTGCCGCCAAATATAGTCACAGATTAAATTTTCATTGTTCCTTTAGTTTCATATAAAGTTACAAGTGTATCAGTTATACTTTTATGACCATTGCACATTGTATATTAATTTATCATGTTTTCATGTAGCAATATGTTGTTCTTTTATCTTGATATATAATATCCCATGGTACAGTAGCAAAATTTCTATTCTATTAAATTTTCTGTATGTCCACTGGGATTCTTATATGTCTTTCTGTTGGGTATATGTTCATAGCAACTTGTGTGGTGTATGTTCAAAGATTTATTAGTTAATGCCAAGAAGCTGTCGAAATTAATTGTTTCACAGTATATTCTTGCTATGAATTTATGAATTTATTTCTCTCCATGTTATTTTAATTTTAACACATTTTTAAAAAGTATTATTCTGGGCTGGGGAGATAGCTCAGCAATCTAGGCACCTGACTGGCAAGTGTAAGGACCCATGCTTAATTCCAGGTACTACACATCATGCCAGACCTACACCAGCAGGCCACGGAAACTGGGTGTGGTGTCACATACCTGTAATCCCAGTGTTGGGAGGCAGAGAGAGGAGGATCAGTATGAGCCTGAGCTGCATAGCGAGACCCTGTACCAAATAAATTAAAGATTTTTAAAAAAGTATTATTGTGCTGGACATTAGACATTAGTTATTCTGGTTTTAATGTTCTTTAATGTTACATGATATTGATTTTTTTGGTATTTATTGACCATTTCTTAGTTAGAAATAAATCATAATTGTTAGGTATTTCTGCAGATTAGCATACAGTCTCCCTTTTACTTTCAAAAAGAAATAACAATGAGACAGTTTCAAAGCACATTAGTAGGACAGCCACATAATTAATATAGTACATAAAGTTGTCTTCATAGTAGTTGTTCAGAGTACAAGATGAAAACATTTTTCAATCTTCAGGCCCACCTAGTGGGAGCGCTGTCCTAGTGGACTGACAAGGCTGCAGCCCCTTGGAGAGTGGGGCTTGTGTGGAGGGGTGCATATATGGCTGGACGCCATGGGTAAACAGGCGCCCTGGAAGATGATAAGGCTGATAAAGGCTCTAACATTAAAAGCAGGTTAAAGTTACCTATGAAATTCATCTTGGCCAGCGTGGAGGGGACTCTGACCTCCTATGAGAGGCCCTATGACGATAAGAGTGAGGTTTGCCTAGAAAGACAGCACTGGCACTGAGCTCTGGTGGGAAAGTGTTCCATGAGAGAAAGTGCTTATCTCACAGAACGGGTGACTTCAGCCTCGTTTGTGTCCACTCCAGTACACAGTAGTGCCAGGCTCAGGACTGTGGAGACAGCAGGTATGTGAGGATCAAAGGAAAAATGAGAAATGCTACGGGTAAACAGTTTTTTATAGTCTTACTTATCCCTGGGCTCTAACTTTAATTGTTAACCAATATCATTCCTCTACTCCATACATATAAATCAATGTCTCCTTATGAGTACATTTTTTAGATCTTCAAAATTAGGAATAATGTATTTTATAACTTGTTTTAGACAATGTATGTACAGGTTTGAAAAATCCATGAAAGCTATTAGTAACAAAAGGTATTTTTGATACAATTAAATGGATATTTTTTAAATGTTTTAAGTCCTTTTTGGCTTGGCAAAAGAAGAAATACAAAGTACTAAACACATGGTAATATTTTCATTAAACAATTTTTAATATTTCTTTCTTTTTGTTTTTATTTTTTTAAAGAAAAAATACAAAAAATTAGAAAAAGATGCAGAATTTTACTTGTCTTAAAATTTATTGAACATTTAAATATAGAAATAATTTAACATTTTGCTTCTAAAATTGGACTGGAAGCTATGATATTTGCAAGACTTAGAGAAATGAAAACTATCTTAAAATATTTGTAGTGTCTCATGACCTTTAGCTTCTTTATCAGTAGTTTTCATAGGTGAAACCTCATTGCATATAAAATATTTTCATGAAATATATATTTAGGTGCAAAACTCTATTTAAAAGTAAATTATATTTAGAATATAAGCCAAAGCTATATTTCTAAAACCTACTGAAATTAGTTTTTTTTTTCTAATTGTTTAGTGACAAATCTTATGACCTTTAGATTACCCATTGAATTTGATTTTATTTTTAGTATTTTCAATTATCTTCTAGATACTCAGATATTTTACGGTGAATTAATTCTTATGCTAGAGAGTTTTATCTTCCTTGTAGGGGGCAAGAATCATTAGTCCTCTCATTTTATGCACCGCATTACCACATAGTCATTTGGGTAATAATGAACTATTTAAGCATTTTTGAAGATTGAGAGTCGCTACCAATGTGCTGGTCAGTTATTAGGAGTGAGGAAAATGATTTTATAATGTTAGTGATTATGTTAATTACTTCAAAGGATGGACTTCACAGAAAAATAGAGAAAATGAAACATGAGAAACCAATAATGTTGCTAAAACTTAAAAATAATATACATACAATATAATTGTCTATTTGGGTAGCATTAGAAAATAAGCTAAACTTCTATGGGATATTTTCAGATTAAAATTTTATTTATTTTATGTTATTCTCTACCTTTGCTTTATAAAACTGTCTTCGTTTGATTTTGATATTAATATCTTGTGTGTAATTTTGTTAGTTCTCCACTTCAAAACTTAAATAAACCACTGCCCTTAATATTGCTGAGATGAGGCAGATCCTCCAGTTCCTTCGAGAAAACATGAGCATCGTAGGTCAGCTTGCTTCCATAATAGTTTGGAGAAGCCCAAAGGCTGCATATAAATGAGCACATTTGAAACCCTCAGCAGCCTGGTGCATAATGTGTTGGTAATGATTAGCTGTAGTGAACTGAATTTTCAATTCGGCCTACCCAGCAAATGAGAAAAAGAACATAGCTAATTTAAACAAGGTCTGGTGAAGGAAAAATGTCACTTATTGTCACCCTTCTTAAAATGGACTGTGAGCGTTATTTAATTATTATCACCATTTCTCTGAATTAATTAAGCAACCACGGCCTTGGTTGATAGCCTGAAATATAGACAGAGATGTGGGTACAGGCCAGAGGTTGACAATCTACTTAAACTGCCGGGAAAATAATATACGTGAAGTAGGCTCAATGAGAACCAGCCAAGCGGACTGAAATGGGGAGTAAGCTTCTGGATTTTTTCCTTAACTATAGAAATATTTCATAATATAACATACGTACATTCCCCATTAAAAATCTGTATTTTATTTCAAGGGGAAAACATTTGGAAATCATATATGCCTACTAATAATTCTTAGTACAAATATTTATTAAAAGTATAATTATCATATTATAAACTATAATATCATCTTAGAAAAAGTTCTAATTCAACTGGGAATTTACCCCAACATTATTATGAATTTTAAACAAATGAACCAAATGTCATTCACTGTTTCAGTGACAGTCAGTTGCTTGTTAATTAGCATGATATACAATATATACAGATATGACCTCCATATCATGGAATATACCATAGATATATCATGCAATATATCTTAAGCATACAGAACTTTTTTCTGATTAAAACAAAAAAAATCAATGGGAAGCTGGGCGTGGTGGCACACACCTGTAATCCCAGCACTTGGGAGGCTGAGGCAGGAGGATTAGTGCAAGTTCAAGACCAGCCTGGGCTACAAAAGTGAGTTCAAGGCCATACATAGCAAGACCTTGTCTCAAAAAAACCAAAAAAAAAAAAAAAAAAAAAATCAATGGACTATCAAGTGACAGAAACTACCAGTCATCTACTCATTTCCTTCTTGTCTAACTTAAGCAAATTTCTTAGTTTTAGCAGAAGGTGACTGCTAAGATATGAACAATGCTAGTTTCTCATAAGGCCATGCAGCCTATGTATTTGGTGCTCCTTGACAACCTGCACCCTCCCTCGACCCTCTGTGCCTTATGCAGAGGAGCCTTCCCTCACCATAAGACCACCCAGCCGAGCCAGCACATTGGAGAGAAATCAGCTCCAATCTCCATAAACCTTTGCACTTGGGGATCTCTTAGTTATACCAGCTTAGCCTGTTCATTAAATAATGCAGTCTCTCTTGACAGGTTTAACACTACAAGTGAAACTGTGTTTTTAAAATTTTCATAGCCCTCATTTTTCTGCTGAGAAAATATTAGCACATGTAAATTCCTACTGCTGCATGTGTATCGTACTGGTAAATTATTTTTAGAATGACACCGGAAGTCAACCATCCTAGTACTACTGCAATACCAGCGTTATGCTTCCAAACTGCCAGTTCCCAGAATACATGCCACCTCCTAGTGTGCGAGTGACTCTGTGTGTGTCTGTGTGTGTGTGTGTGTGTGTGTGTGTGTGCCTGTTTAACCTTTTTCCCACTCTCACCGCTTCTTTACAATCACAACACCTCATTCGTGAAAAATATCGTTCAAAGTTTATGCCCACTAACAGCAGTGAGTCATAAACTTGATACATGATCATGATCATGTCTGAGATCTCTCTCTAATGAACTGAAGAAGATCCCTAAAATGCAGAGAAAGGTTTAATTCTCTTTTCTTTTCTTTTAAAATCAAAATGCAAATATCTTTTTTTCAGTAATGATAGTGACATTATTCCTTTTTAGATTGTCATAGACGTCTTCTAAAATAATAGCCTTAGCTAACTTCCACAAATCTATTTGTTTATCTCTCTACTTCTCTATCCTGTTGATATGCCCTCTTTCAGTATTAAACTGATCTGAAATGATTAGGACATGGTATTTTTGTGGTCATTTAATGAATACTCCTAAAAAGATGAATCAGAATTCAAAGTATGTCCAAATGCTTAAAATTTTGACTGCAATTTTTTTTTAATGTACCTAATATAGGATCTCACTATTCAGCTTGGACTCATAGTGATCCTACTGTTTTCAGTCTCTCTAGCACTGGGCTTAGGGTGTGACACAAGGCCCAGTTTTGGTGGTGCAGCACGTGGTGCAGGGATGGAGCCCAGTCCCTGCATTTGCCTAAGTAGGCACTTAATTTGCTGAGCTATCTCATCAGCTCTTTTAATTGCAATTTAAAAGGCATCTTTAAGTAGAGAAATTCAAAAGTAAAATACATGAAGAGGAAAAAAAAAAAAAAAAAAAAGAATTTATTCAAGGCCTGGGGAGTCAGTTCAGCAGTCTAAGAGCCTGCCTGGCAAGTACAAGGATCCTGGTTTGATCCCTAGTACCACATGCCATGCTCACCAAGGAACCTCGGGCTGATGGTGCCAGCTACCAAAACCAGGTGTGGTGACACAGGCCTATAATTCCAGTGTTGGGGAGGCTGGGACGGGAGGATAACCACAAGTCTGAGTTAGGTAACCAGACCCCATACTAAATAAATAAAAGATTTTTAAAAATTTAAAAGAGTTTCTTTAATAATTTCAGGTACCTGGCATTACAAAGGTTGTTTAGTAATAATAAATTTCTTATTTTTATATATTCCTTCAAAAAACAAAACTGAATATATAAGATGAGCCAGAGTTAGTATCTTCCAATTAGGGAACTAGTAAATGATTAGTGGTCACTAATCTCAAAGAAATTAGGAAAACTTTTCTTTTATAATTTTATTTCCAACCTTTTCTTTGGACTACTTCCATAAGATTAAACAAAACCAGAACTTCAGCATGCTTATCCATGTGTTGTGTAGAAACAGATCCCTAGAAACAAATTTATCATTATGGTGCACTTATTACACACACACACACACACACACACACACACACACACACACCCTGAGACTTATCTTAAGATTGTAGCATTGTGTTTTGCCTGCTCTCCATTGGGCATGGAACATTGCCCCTTACTATTTTTGCCTGCCTTTGTTCCTGTATAATATTTCAACTAATAAATAAATGCAGGCATCTTCCATCTTCTTTGAGTCATGGGACTGCATTTCTGGTCTGTATTTGTAAACATTAGAAGGCTTTGTTTCTGCTGTCATAGCAGGTTTATCACTTTTAATAGCGTTTAGTGATCAGCTTGAAAATTCCATGCTTAATAGCAATCACACACACACACACACACACACACACACACACACACACACACGCACACACACTATGTACATTTTGACACCTGCAATGATGCGGATCTCCATGTCATCTAAAATTCCAGAATCTTGCCTCTTTCAAGTGCTTCTCTGGTTGCCTTCCACCACGTGAAAGGACCACGTGGCATCAAGAGAGGAAGGAGACAAAGAAACATCTGTGATTTATTACAATATTACGTCAGCTTCAGACATCGAAGAACATTCTAGGGGAAAAAAAGCCAAACAAAAAATAGGCCTTTTTTGCTTTTGTTTTCTTTTGTAAAAATCTAAACCTCACTTGCTGTCTTGTGATAGGAGGTCATCGAGAGATGAAGGTTTATAACATCTGGAAGAGGAAGACCAATCAAGTGAGAGAAGAAGCAACCCTAGACCAGGCCATGGCTGTACAGCGCCAAGTAAAGGATGGACAAGACCCCTGCATGGCCTTGAACTATGATCATAGATGACAGTGAACTTCCTCAACAATAAGTGCACCATCCCAATGCAGCCCAAAGATTTCCTCCTATGCCTCTGTCTCAGTTACTCTTCTCTCATTGCCGGAGCAAATACCTGACACCCAGAGTGATAGAAGGAAAGATTTATTTAGCTCACAGTTACTGAAGGTTTCAGTCCCTACCCATCTGTCTGCAAGGTAGAGCAGCACAGGGCAGAGAGCAATCTTTCATGACGGTTGCAAAGAGCTAGAGCAAAATGGAGGGGGAGCAGCAACAGTGACAACAGACAGCAAGTCTGTCTGTCTGTTTGTCTGCCTGTCTCTCTTACATTACATTCAGTCTATTGGCCTCAAGGCTGGGTGTAGTACTCACATCCATAATCCCAGCAGTACTAAGACCTATAATCCCAGTGGATCATGAGTTCAACCCAAACTCTAGAAGTTCCTGTCCCACAACTGCATGAGGTTTTGTGGGGACAACTAGACACAACCCGTAACACTATAAGACTGTCATTAACATAATAAACAATAACAGAATTAATGTCTTGTATGATAGGTCTGCCTTAGATGACTAATTGCATAATGGTCAAATAGTGTATGCTGTTTTTCTTTTTTTAAATGTGTTTAGTACTGGGTCTACAGAGTCTCAATATACAGATTGGATTTATAGTGATCCTTCCTGTTTTCAGCCTCCCAAGCACTGGCAGTACAGGAGTGCCGCTATGCCCAGTCTCAATTGTTGCTTCAGCACACCTTGGGGAGCAGGGCCAGTACAGCAGGCCTGGGATCAAACCGCTGGCCCTGTGTCTGCCTAAGCAGTGCTTTAATCCGTTGAGCTATCTGGCCGGTTCTAACATATCCTCTTTTAATCCATGTAATCCAAAAGGATCGGCTAGAAAATTTGAGTCATCTTAGCCCTAGTCAATTGATCTCAATTATATAGCTTAGTTTACATGGAAAATTGGAAAATAATGTCTCTATAGTTCATATTTTGGGCATCCTTGCATTCATTATCAACAGACTTAAGACTTGGTGTTTGTTATCTTAGTCCTGAGTTCAGTGTTTGCCTCTTGCTTCCTGCGGTTTCTAATTCCTAAAATTTTAAATCCAAGTTAGCTTTCTTTTTATTACTTGATATGTTTTGCTTCAACCAAAAGCTTTTTTAGGGATTAAAAGTTTTTCTATAAACAAGGGTAAGTTGACCAAATTTTTACAAAATATGGAATAAAAAATATATCCTAAAGCAACAAGTAGGGTTTTGATTTTCTGGTTTTATTTAAGATTCTCATTTCTTCTCATAGATAACTGCTTCATTTCTTCCCATAGATAAGTGATTCCCATAGAGTGGTTTATAAATGGAATTTGGAATCTGGACAATTCGTAATCACTTAGGAATTTCTGAGAACTATGGCAAGCATCGCAGAGAGAAGCCTTAAGCAATTCCTTAAGTATTTCAGTCTATTTACCCAAGTGGGTATTTATAAAGTCAATTTTCTTATAAAATCGAGAAACAACTTTTTTTAATAACAGGAATATATTGCCTCTGTGCACATCAGTACAGAATACGATCCTGAAAACAACTTGCCAGCAAGGATGGATTCTGCTGTACCATCTGAAAGGGAAAGACATGCCTTACCTCCAAGAATTTACTAATGGAGGGAGAGGAAGAGATGCATTGGCTAGAAAATACTCTAGGTTTCAGTGCATTAGGTAAGAATTAAGTCCTGAATCCGGGCGTGGTGGCACATGCCTGCAGTCCCAGCACTTGGGAGACTGTGGCAGGAGGATCAGTGCGAGTTCGAGACCAGCCTGGGCCACAACAGTGAGCTCAAGGCCAGCCTGAACTGCACAGTGAGACCCTGTCTCAAAAAGACAAAAAAAAAAAAAAAAAAAAAATTAAGTCCTGAAAAGTGTACTTATTTTTCAAGTTGAGCTAGATTTAGTCTCAGTACTGAAACATTTAAAATCGATCCACCAGTCTTTGAAAGTATCTGTATACATCTGGATACACTTTCCTTGTGGCAAAATATGGTCACAAGAACCAATAATCTTTCATTTGTAAAATAGAAATAGACTAATGCATAAATGTATTGCTTATAACTCACCAGTCTTGAGGGTAGTATTTTTCTTATGATAGGAAATGGCAGATGTAGGGAACTATATTCTTTTGGTGCAAAATGGGATGGAATAGTCCTTTGTAATTACAATGCATAGACTATGCTGGTCCTAGTGCAGGAAGCATAACAATTTGCATATTTTAATTTAGAGGTTAGGCACCCCTGTCAAAGTAACAGCTTGGTCTGGGTCAGCAAGGAGAAATCGAGAAGAGAAAAATAATTGAAAAGGCAGTTCCCGACAAAATGAAATTTGTCTCGTTGTCACTTAAGGTTGTCTTCTTGTCTTTCTCAGAGAGCAAGGTCAGCTTAAGAATGAAGGGAGAGTAGAACACAGTAGACCGCTAAAGACCATAGGATAATTTAAAAAAAAAAATCAGTAGCAATTGTAATATATATTTATGAAGGGAAGAGGAAAATAATGCACATACTTTCCAGTTAAGAGTCAGCAGGTGTCCTTTATATCAAAATGCTGCAGATTTGTATAAGGCAGATCTAAAGTTGATCCTCAAAGACAAGCAGGTTACAAAGGACATGAAGTACTTAATGAAATAATTTAGTCTGACATATTGATATTGAAGGCTGGAAGGCAGAAAAAGATTTGCAACAAAATTAAGGTATGTCTCTTTTGAAACAGGTCCCTGATTCCTTTCTCTGGGGACTGATGTGAGGTTTTCCTGAGAAACATATCCTGTTTTCTTTTTCTTTTCCAACCTGTGCCAAAGTATAGATGCCAGTGTGAAGTTCAACATCTGTAACCACAAGAAAATCTCCCTGGAATATAATCCAAGGGGAAGTTGAGTTACGAAATGTTTGTTTGGTTATGTTTCGGAAGGCTTTTAATCTCTCCAATGTCATGTGTTTTCAATTAGAATGTGCATTATTGGAAATAAAATCCAAGGCACAAGCAAGGAAGGAAATTCGGTCTGGGGAATATTGCTTTTAGATAGAGGCAATGGAGGGTAGCTAGAGCCATTACCCAGGCTTCACACACTGGCCCAGCTCCAACTTCAAGCAAGAACATACATTGTTACAAATATCTGGATCTATCAAAAAGCCCTTGCTAGAGAAAATGAAGGTAAATGTTAAATATTTCTTATTCATGATACGACATCATCATCGACGTAAAAGACACAAACACTTATGAAAGTGAGACACTGTGAATTTGCTGAGTTCTTTTCTGTCCTAGCACACTGAAGGGAAGCATCCTCCCTAAGGATGGATGGCTCATGGACCGTCAGTGGGGAGCCCCATCAAAGTTGGCAGAAAGCAGTGAGATGCAGCACCCCCACCCCAGCTTAGAATCACCATTTATTCAGGTATGATTTGTTCCCCGCAAAGCTCATGTATTAGAGGCAAGGTGATAAGGACCTTCAAAAAATGAGATCTGCTAGGAAGTACTTAGGTTTCTGGGAGTGTGACATTGAAGGCTTCTTATGTGGCACTGTGACCTTTTGTTTCCACACATTGTCCTGCCACAATGCCATGGGATTCTCATGAAAGCCCAGTTATCACCTGTGCTCCATGCCATATCTATGAATCTTCAGAATTGTGAGTTAAATACACCTCTTTTCGTTATAAAATTAACCTGCCTCAGGTATTTCCCTATAGTAATGCAAAATCAACAGGGCAGAAATAGAATAGTAGGTTTAAGTACTGGTTATCTGTTTAACCTTGGACAACTCAATTTTTAGTCAAATTTTCATCATTTCATCTTAAGGCAGTACATTGTTCTACCTCAGTTTTTGTGAAATTACATGCACTTATGTGTTAATTTAAAATGAAAAATGAGTTTTACAAATTTAGGTTTTTCTTATTAATTCACAGAGATGAATAGCACTGTTTCTAGATCCATACAAATACGCAGCTGGGTATGTTTTGCAGAGCTAGACAGACACGTAAATGTTTCCTTTTGGGTCTCAGTTTTACTACCTGCCTAAAGCATCTTTCTAGGAAGAATGAACTAAATGACTGTTGCTCTCCATTGACTCCCCAAATTTCTGTGATGCCAGTGACTATTAAATTCTATGTGATTATGTTCATCTTGAAAAATAATAAGAAAATACGTTGCTACCCATGTGCAGTCAAGTGCTCATGTTAAACACATACAGCTCCTGGTGGGAAGCTATACAGTGGCAACTTTGATTATACTTGGCTATGCCGAGCTTTTCCATTACCAAAGGGACCACACAACTCTGCTATGGAATATCATATTTTCTCCAAAGAAGTCGCTCACACTTCCTCCTTTCTTCTGGATGTGCTTCAAAGACTTGAAAGCATTTTTGGAGGTAACTGTATCTAAAGTTATTAAAACTCACAAAATATCCATGAGCTAAGAAAATGGAAACTATTAGCATGCCAATCAAGGAGATGTAGAAACACTGGTCCTAAGAAAATATGACCTGTCTAAACCCTCCTAACACAAAACCAGTGGAACCAAAAATAGAGCATAAGCTGCTGACTCGAGACATTCCAAAATACTTCCTCTGCTCAGAATTATTATTGTTAGTGGCCTCTATGCATGAACCCCTCCTGCTCCCAGGATGGATGAGATCATGCTGAAAGACGCCCTTCCTTTCCATAAGAAACACAGGCATGGCCAATGAGCTAACTCCCATGTGCCTTCACAGACACCTCCGCTAATCCTGCTGTGAGTCCAGAACTTTTTTGTTGTTGCTGTTGTTGCTCAACTAAGCTATATTTGATATTTTAATTTCAAGCTTTAGTTCACAATCTTTACCTCAATTCCACATTTTGCCCATTTCTTTACCTACTCATCTCTCTAGCAAGGAACGAAGAACTAGCCCATCGTAGAACAGATTTTTGACAGCTTTTATCATGTGATCACTGTCAAATTCACAGTTCGTTCATTAAACTAATGTGTCCTATAGACATAATAAATAATTCAAACTGTTCCAAGTCATTTGCTCTTAATCATAGGAGCTGATAGTTCTAATTAATCCATCAGAATGAAACTTGATAGAAATGATTTTTTTTTTTAAAGGAGTCTTACAAATATGCAGTTTACACATACTTTTCATGCCACAATACATCTGCTAACAGAACATGGAAAAACCAGGGGTAATAAACACTAGGACTGGGCTCTTCCAACCCCAGTTGCTGTTAGCCTCACAGGCATTTCATCCATTTGTGTGGTTTACAGAGGACCATTAGCCACACTGGGTTGTAGGTAACACCAGCATCATCTTCTCTAAACATGAATGAGGTTCTGGCTCCACTGTCAGCAGTCAGCAGTGCCTGATTCATCCTCTACAATGTTTCCATTACAATGCACAAGAAAAGAAAAGAAGAGAGATGCAATTTCAATAAGAAGTCCCGGACACAAATGTGTCAAACAGGAATTGCAGGGTCATCTAAAGAAAGCATTGGAGGTGGAGTGATGCGTCACAACGTAGGTTAACGGGCTGTGGGGATTTTCGTCTACACAGACTGAGAAAGTAAATCTGAGTGCGTGGCTGGCTCAGCATGTGTCGCCAGGGATAGAACCACAGTCCCCTGTGCTTGCTTAAGCTTGTCTAAGCAGGTGCTTTAGATTGCTGAGCTGTCTGAACAGCCCCTGTTTTTCTTTTTTTTGAGGACTATCCACTCTGATTTTTATTGGGGTTCTAGTAGTTTATCTTCCCACCTACAATGTAGAAAGATTTCCTAAGACTTGTACTCGTGAGTAATATTTTGGTCAATCATTTCAGATTGTGATGCACAGTATATTAGCTATTTTTATTGTGCAATATTTTATGATTTTTTTGTGATTTTCATGGTTGTAAGAAGAGCGCTTTTGTATTTTCTTCATTAATACATACATGTGGATGGCAGAAAAATTCTTCAACAAATGCTTACTTGGTAGAGTAGTATAGAAACAAAGGTACAAATGGTAAGAGAAAGCAGATGATCTATAGTAATATGTTGTTATTCAGAAAAACATAGGCACTAAAAAATATATGGAGAAAGCTAAGTGAACATTGATTTTAAAAATGTTGTGTTTCTCACATAATTGTAGTTTCAACTTTTAAAGTATGTTCCATAATTCTATCCATACCAACCAATAACAATAATTAAAAGAAAAGTCAGAACAATCCAAAAAACACAAGCCTGTATTATTTCACAATTTTGTTGAATTTGCAAAATTCTAGAAACCAGTAGGATAATATCAGGACCTACAACACCAGTGGCCACCAGGAAGTAGTAAGGTCATACAAAAGAAGAAAATATGGAAGGTAAGTGGAAAGGTTCACTGAGGATTTCAGGCTCAGCTTAAGGGAAGAAGTTATGATTCAGCACCAATTCCAACCAGTTACATTACCCATGGTTTCACCTTTTCACTATAGTCAGAAACACAAGTTTTTTATGAAAATTTTTGGATTTCAAAAAAGTCATCAAGATAGTCACAGTTTCTGTTAAGATTCCCCGGGAGAACAAAACACATAAACATGCAGTGTAGTCTCCAATAACCCCTGATCATAAACAGAGATGTAGCTGAAATAATAGAGGTCCATTTCTAACCTGGTTTTTATTCATGTTTAAAAGAAAAATATATTTCATTAAAGCTTTGTATACATTGTATCTATAAGTCTATCATTCTCTAGGAAGAAAAATCATATATATATGTGTGTGTGTGTGTGTATTATTGGACAAATCAACGATCAACACACATAATTAAAAATGAAAAAATAAAATAAAAGACCTAATAAAATGGACAGTAATAGCAAAAATTCTACAATATAAAATGAAGCCATAATCATATAAAAATAGTTGTTATAAAGTATGTTATTGAAGATATATATGAACAAAAAAACACATCTGTTTATATAAACAATTTATAAGAATGTGAAAATTGGAGTTATTAAAAACATTTAATTTTAAAATTTATCAAGGGCCTCAGAGGTAGCTCAGTGGTCTTAGTGCTTGCATACATGGACTCAGGGACCTGGGTTTCATCCCCGATACCATATGGTGTGCTGGCCCTGCCCTGGGTGCAGAGCTTGCCAACAAAACTGGACATGGTAGCATATGCCTGTAACCTCAGGGCCAAGGAGGCTGAAACAGGTGGATCACTATGAGTTGAAGCTGCATTGTGAGACCCTGTACCAAATATATAGTAAAATAAAAAGTTAAGAACTAAAAAATTATCAATAGTCAGTTACATGTAGATGTACAATAGTCAACTCAATATCACATTTCCTCAAAATAGAACACATTGCCCATAATTAGAAAGACAGTAAGCAAAGCTATAGAAAGTAGGAAGAAAAAAAGCAATAATATTAATAATGAGGTCTCAAAAAATCCTTTAATGATATTAAATTACATTGCATATAAAGGTTCCATATCAAGTACAAGTGTGAAAATATGTTAAAAGTAAAACTTCTGATGAAGTCATGTTTGGACATTATGTGTTAGCTATTTTCTTTGCCAGATGTAGGAGTGAAGGTAGCGTAGAACAAGCTCATTGTCTGTTTTGTAAAGAAAGTTCTATTAGTACCCCTACATTAAGCTATGTGCTGTGTGCGCCTCTTTACAACAGAAGTCTGTTGACCCTTGGCTTCAGAACACTCTACTGGAACCAGTGTCACAGTGTTAAAGATGTGGCTTCCTTGAGTCCATAAGCTGGAAATTACCACATTGACTTCCTTTATTAGATATCTGATACTATCAAAAGCAAATTGTTTCCAATGCAAGTTATATTGGATTGATGAAAAATAATGATTCAGAACCAGGAATTATTGGCATGAAAGCTGAACATATCTGCAAAAGTCTTATTTTAATGCTGCTAGTTTTTCTCAAGACATATTATATGAAGGTTATAATGACTATGGTGTTATGATTACACTCATAATAATTTAGAATTCTGAAAATTTATTTGACATTAATTTCCTCTGCTTTTCTCTTTGTGGGAAATCACTGTACTGTGTGTTTTGTGTGCTGATATCACACAAAATAGATTTCAGCAGAACTCCAGGATTACAAATGATCATCTTAAAACTGTCAAGGGGCCTATTTATCATAAGGACAAACCGATAAGACTTACATATCAGATAATTGTGTATTTAATAGATCTGCTCCAGATTTCCTTTGATTACTATTAACTGGCCACATTTATAGAATCACTTTCAAAACAAATTCTTTCTATTGTTTAATTTATAATTGTTAGTGTTGCCGAGCACAACACCAGGCACGTGCCAAGTGACGAGCTGCCCAGCAGTGAGCTATGCCTCCAGCCCTCATTGCATTATATGTATAGAATGAATGCCTGCCTGATTTTCATTTCCAATGTGCCTTACTATATTCAAGTTCTTACTTCCAAAAATATTTTAAGCTTTATTTTTGAGTGATATTATAGGTATGGAAATAGCTTTAGGTCTCAATACATAGATTAGACTCATAGTGATCCTCCTGTTTTCACTCTCCCAAGCACTAGGATTACAGGTGCGCACCACCATGCCCACTTTCAATTGTCATCTCGGATAACCCTGAGGGTGGGGCTGTCACAGTGTGGCCTGGGATTGAACCCTGGCTGCTGTACTCTGCCTAAGCAGGTGTTATAGTCCAATGAACTATCAGGCCAGTCCTACCTTATTTGTCTTTACTGCTGTATACAGAATACACATTCCTCCATCCTGTGTTGTTCAGGCTTTTACTTTCTCCTTGATAAATCTTCACTGTATATCCCAGGCATCGAGGAATCACTTCTACAAAAGGACCCAAGTTCCTATTTTTTTTCTGCAGTTTGGTGTCTGTCCTGGGCCTTCTGTTTGTTGTTTTGGACAGCCTTTTAGAAGTGCTTCTCTGCACTGACAATATTAGAAAGTCAACTTCAAAGTTGACTCAAGGAAACTAAGTCAGCAGTACAAATCTACCGATCCACTGGGGTCTGGACCCCTGCCATGTAGATGGTTAGTTTACCTATAGTTTACTTTTATTTCATTTTATTTGCATATATGTTGAACATCTGTAATCTGAAAATTCAAAATCCCAAATATTCTTTTTTTTTTTTTTTTTTGTCTTTCTGAGACAGGGTCTCATTATGTAGTTCAGGCTGGCCTTGAGCTCACTTTTGTAGCCCAGGCTGGTCTCGAACTCACACTGATCCTCCTGCCTCAGCCTCCCAAGTGCTGGGATTACAGGCGTGACCACCATGCCCGGCCTAAAATCCCAAATATTCTAATGTCTAAAACTTTAACAAGAAACCACATGACTCCGCAGGTGCACTAAAAGTAATTTGTGAAATTACCTTGGGCTAGGTATAAGGTCTAAGCAAAACATAAGTGAAAACCATGTTTAATCTTGGCTTTCCTCCCAAGATGTTTCAAAATGAATATGCCATGTTTGAAAACCTGAACAAATCTGAAAGCCAAAATGCTTATGGTTTCAAGCATTTTGAGTAAGCACACTTAGCTTAGAGGACAAAACCTTTCCAAATAAATCTATTTGAAGTTTTCTGCTCTATAGCTCGACGGTCTATTTACAGCATGTTGTGCTTCTAAGAACTTTGTGCCAGAAAGTAATGTCCACTTCAAATCAAAGTACTCTGGTTTTAAACTTGTGTCCTTTAAGGTATGGGGAGACAGGAAAACACGTGTTGAGAGGGCTTCTGATTCACGGACCTCTAAGGCACCGTAATACTCTCTGGTTCATAGCTCAGGCTGACAGAACAGCAGGCTGAACTGTGAGAGAAGCTGAATTGCATTTGTGTCTGCCTCCACCAACACTTCAGAGGCATTTTTAAAGTTAGGCATCAAAATGTAAAAACAATCACAAAAAAAATTAAGGTGCAGAAGTGACTATTTGCATAAAGTCTGGAGAATCTTAATTCTACACATTTCTATAAACTTCCTAAGATCATATATATATATATATATATATATATATATATATATGTGTGTGTGTGTGTGTGTGTGTGTGTGTGTGTGTGTGTGTGTGTGTGTAAGGAGGTGGAATGGATGATTTGAATTACAGAAAAGCCTTGATAACCCCCCCCCCTGCACATCAATTTACCTGTGAACAAAAAGATTCACACTGAGAAAATGGGACTTTGGACTATTTGATAAATTACTACAGACTACTTGAATATTCCATTAGCAAAATAATGGCTCGTTATGGAACCTCAGAAGAATGTGGTATAATTACAAGAGTCCTAACTTCTCTTGGGAGTTGGGAGGAATGCAAATGTTAAAAATGATAGCTATTTAACCAATGCTAGGGGGAAAGTACCTCAAAACAAACTGAGAGATTGTATGATTTCTGGAATCCAGAGAAATATTTGTCTTTCCATCAGCCTTAATCAGTTGAACCCGTTTCTTCACCAAGTGAACCTTATTCATTTTCCTGGACACATATCCACGTAGTTTTGCATATTCTGTGTACCAAGGATGATGAAATTGCTCTACTGGAGGTTGAAAGTTGCTATAAATGCTTGCTGAAAATATCCAGAAGTGATAGCAGCATGCCTATGCCTGCAAGAGCAGGTGAGTGCCTTTTGAAGAACTGAGTATTAACCAGAAGAGCAAGAGTAGCTCAGAGTGTGGACATGGTGGAAGGCCAGGACACACAGGAGAAAGACAGAGAAAAGAGACCGCAAAGCACAGTAATGCAAAGGAACCTAGTTTTTAATCTGTAATAAGATGACTTGTGCCACAGGGCTATAAGAACAAACTGGTCAAGGTCATGATATGAAAAATATGTAATAAGTGTTCTTTCCTTGCAGTTAGATCAAGATAGGATATATAAGTGAAAAAATAAAGCTAATTCACTTTTAACACCTTCACCTTCACCTCAGTTTTAGGCATGGGATGTGAATTGTGGCACTCAGTAAACCACCGAAGTGTTAAAAGCTCAGCAATGCTTACCACACTATTTAATCTCTTAGTACTAAAATGTTGCTTTAAGAAATAAAAATGTATAATTATTATGTTAAGCCATGAGAAGGCAAGTCAGAATACAAAGAAGACTGGGTTCAGCGTGTGCTTTTTACTCCATTTGTAAAGTTGTCATCTTAATCCAAATTCAGGAATTCACAAAATATCCCCAGTCAGTGATTAGAGGATATTCAGGCTCAAATCACGTTGCTGTGTTTAATGTCACGAAGCTAAACATGAAATTTGTAACAGCCCCAAACTTCACCATCTGTAGCATAAATTTGTCTAGTCTTCATTCAAGTTTGTGAAGGTTATCAGAGGCAAAATCAACTTATAGAGTAACGACAAATACCTATATGTTTGAAACAACAGTATTTGATAGTTTGTGCTCCTTAGATTGTCTGTATTTTTTGCCTCATCAAATAGGAGAAACAAAGGCCCTCACCCAATTTATTCACCGCCACATATCCTTTCTAAAATAATGAAAAGATCCTCAAGAAATATTATTATGAAAAGATTGTGTATGTGTACATATTTTCAATACATAGCCACTGCTTATTGGTGATCAGTTTATGAATAATAAAAATGTTATGACTAAGTTTTAAGAGTATATATTCAGAGGCAAATGCTTCAACTTTCTAAGTGATAATTAATTTAGACACAATTAAAATATGCTCCTAGCTCTTCAGCACATATAAGAAATGAGATGAAAAATGGAATAAGATATATAATTAGATCAGCGGCACAGTGTCTGCCAGGCAAGCACAAGGTCCTGTGTTTGATTTCAATTCTTGCACAAAAAAAAAAAAGGAAAGCAAAGAAATATAGTTAGATAAGATTCCCTTGTGTAACCTGCAAGGAAAAATCCAAAAGTGATACATTCAGCCGTAATCTGTCCTAATCTTGTCTAAAGATTCAATATACAACTTTTAGACATCAGCCATGTCTAAGTACTCATATTTTTCTTAATGTTGGTTGCCTGAAAATTATTCTAGAGGAATGAGGCTCTAGGTTTGGAATATATAGTGTGAAACTCTTATTTCTCTAGTGAAAGTAATTACAAAACCTGAGCATTGGTGTGGATCAGATGTTTGTGGAGTCTAGAATAAATTAGTAGAAATAGAGTTGGATACACAGACTGCAAACTCATCTGATAGTGGTTAAAGTTTTCCTCATTTTTCCCTGTGACGTCCCATGATGTAGACTTCATATGCAGAAACCTGGTAATGAACACCAAGGTAGAGACACAAAAAACAGGAAGAGAAACCCCACAGGAGGAGGCAAGGAGATGAAAAGTTCATTGTACACCAAGGTTTGCTCTGTGCTAAGCCCTAGGCCAGCCGTGGTGAAGCCATGACACTTGTGCCACATTTGCATCACTGAACACGCTAAAAGTCTCGTCGTCAGTGCCCTGGGTTATCTCATATCGGCCACAGCATCTACCGCTACGGGAACACACAGGAGACAAACTAAATAAGAGAAGCCTTTTGCAGTGTTCCCAGCTGCTGCAGCTTCAAGAAGGGGTGCTAAAGCTCAGGACCCGTTTTCCCTATTTTCTGGCTGGTTGGCCTAGGACACAGCAGAATCTTCGACAGTCCACTTCATTTGAAAAGTCAGCAGCCCTGATTCCTTCTGATAATTTCTTTTTTCAGTCACGCATTCCTATCATCTTTCCCTTTTTTTTTTTTTTTTTTTTTTTTGTGGGACCAGGGTTCAAACTCACAACCTTGCACTTGCCCAGCAGGCACTTGTGCCTCGGAGCTATCTGCCCAGCCCCTTCGTCTTTCCCTTTGAAGCTCTGACTATACATAATTATTTTGGTGTTGCCCTACAGCTCCCTGATATTATTCCTTATTTGTTTTATTTATGTGTTTATTTTTTTCTTGACAGTACAAGCTGAGCAGCATCCATTCATTAAACTTCAGATTTACTGACTCCGTCTTCATCATTCTCCTATTCATGCTTCCTCTGAGTTGTATTGTTCAGTTCTAAAGTTTCCATTTAGTTCTTTATATCTTTTATTTGTTTGCAGAGTTTTAAATCTGCTTATTTGTTTCAAAGGCATTTCTGATATCTTTTCTTGTTGGAGAAATCTTTTAACTACTCTAAAATTTCTGTCAAAGGACTGTAACATCTGTGTTACCTCAGCAACATCTTTTCCTATGGAAGTTGATAGGTTCTGTGAATGCTAAGCCACTTGAAGTTAGATGGGGCATTTTAAGTATTTTAGTGAATTTATGCCT
Organism: Myocastor coypus; assembly: GCA_004027025.1. Taxonomy (NCBI): domain Eukaryota; kingdom Metazoa; phylum Chordata; class Mammalia; order Rodentia; family Myocastoridae; genus Myocastor; species Myocastor coypus. Next base: position 120,066 of record PVJA010000965.1, read on the forward strand.
TGTCAAAATCCTACAGAAAATACTGATGCTTTGCTTTCTTTTTAATCAAACTCACTGAGTTCAAGTCATCAACTGTGACCAGATTTCTTTGGTGAATTTCACATTCAAAACCTACACAGTCCTAAAATGTCTTATATAAGCTTCATAAAGCCAGTCCAGTGTTTGGGCTCTGCTGTGTGACTTGGTTAAATTCTTAATGTCACTGCACACTATTTTGCTTCAGATCCATACACCAGCAACTTGAGTACAGAAATTCCTAGGCAGTTAAACCAACAATTTTTTAATGCTCTTGCCTGTTTAAATCTGGCTTCTCTTCTATTTTTTGTATTCTTTCAGGTTCCCTTTTACCCTAGGTGATTTGGCCAGAAATCTTAAGCATAGTATCATATCTTTTTTGACTATACCCCTCCCCCCCATCAAAGAGAAAGGAGTCCTATGAAAGAACTGGGGAGGCCGGGCATGGTGGCTCATGCCTGTAATCCCAGCACTCGGGAGGCTGAGGCAGGAGGATTGATGCGAGTTCGAGACCAGTCTGGGCTACAAAAGTGAGCTCAGGACCAGCCTCAACTGCATAGTGAGACCCTGTCTCAAAAAGACAAAAAAAAAAAGAAAGAACTGGGGGACAGTACAGAAATTGCATTACTTATCTGTGGTTACTTGGAGTTGAGGTACTGAAACATGGATAAAGGAAAAAACTAAGAACAACTGATTTGTACACTTTCTCTGCACATTAGGAGACCTTTTTGGACTCCTTAAAACAGAACGAGAATATTCATGCATTTCTCCTACAACAGTGCTTCTCTCTGAGGGTACTTTTAAGTTCTGGCAGTAGATTACCGGAGTGGTGAAATGTAAAGTTAGTGGTGCTTTGAATCCAAGACTTCTTACTGCATTAGTACAATTTTCTTTTTAGAGTTCTCATGCAGTTGCTGCCTACACATTGTTTCTAGGTAGAGACTTTTATAGCTACACTCAACAAGAGAAATGCAGAAGGGTGTGCTTCATGCATCTTAGTAATAGATAAATCAATACATTTCTTTCTTTATTTGGGATAGCTTATATGATAAATTATAAATGTATACATCATTAATATTTTATTTTGGCAGCCCCATTAACTGTCTAGGGTAAAGTTTCTTAACTCAAAAGCTGGTTTCAAGTTTCCTTAGCATATGATATTAAAATCGTGATTGGATGGTTTAAGAAATTGCATTCATCAAATATGATCAATGAATGTTGAGTTATATGTTTTCATCAGGCTGTAGAGATAAGAGGGTCATTATTTTGAATGAATAAGTATCTTAAGGGACAGTGCAACTCATCCTCTGCATGTTCAGATCCCACTGGTAGTTTCTATGCTCAGAGAGATCATTCCTGGGTGACTCTAGAGCTCTGCCTACTGTACTCATTTTAGCAGCACATGCAAGAGAATACTGTGCACTGAGGAGGGCTACTCTGATTGCTTTGCAATTCTCCTTTAAATCAAGGCCCGATCCACTTTTTCTGCATTTCTAATTCCTTTTTCCCATTTCCTACTTCTTTGAGCCTCAAAGAAGAGGGCTTTGTGAAACCTATTTAATGTTTTTTTCCAAACAGGAAAACCTTTTAAATATTTGAAGACAGTTTAGTTTTCCCCACCTAAATATTCCTGGTCTCTCTGGAAGGATTTCCCAGACAAATCTAGGGCCATATTTTTCTGGGTGGTCTGCAGGCCATCTGTTGCAGAATATTCTGAGATTCTTGTTAAAAACTGCAGGCCTTTACATTTTGCTTCAGAAGGACCAAATGAGAATGTCAGACAGGAGAGTCCTTGTGCTGTGCAACTGGAGCTGGGCCCCAGCTGGGCTCTGCGTCACCCTGCCCTGCGCTCCTTTTAAGTAAGTTTTCTCTGCTTATCAAGTGAATATCAGTGCAGAACTCATCCTTATAATCTCAAAAATACTTTCAAAAATGTTTCCAGGAATTGGCAAGAGCACATACCTTGAGGTTCTGTATTCTCTGATGGTTAATAGAATTTACAGCCAACAATGGAATGAGGTCCAGAGTCTAATAGAGCGATGTTGCAAGGGGCGTGGCCATTTCTGAATCACCAAGACGATTAGGGAGGAGGCACGCTGGAAGCATAGACTTAGTAAAGTGACTTTTGCTTCTCATGCTGCTGGTGGTACATTCCATGTGGGCTTAAGCTCTAAGTGTTTGGGGACCTTTCCTCCAAAAGGATGGGGTCAAGAAAATTTGAGATGAAATTCTTGGTTTGTGAGCTGATGAAATGGCTTTGTGTAAGTTTTCATCCACAACCCTGGAAAAGTGGCGGATCCCTTCAGGAAAGGAGTTTGCAATCCAGCTTTCCATTTGATTTAACTGAGAATTAAAAACAAAAAAACAAACACATGATGGTGTTCCATGTCCCAATATTCAGTTTAGTAGGTGTAGGAGGAGGGCCAGACATTCGCTCCAAGAAAAAAAAAGGCATACTCGTTATGTGAATGTACATCTAGGCTTGGAACGCATCCCCTAAGGAATTAACATGAACCTTCCTCTTGACATTTACTATCAAAGTGATGTGGATACTTCCCCTTAATTTATATATATATATATATATATATATATATATATATATATGTCATGACATATATAACTCTCCTAGTCCACTGCCTCTGAAAACAAAAGAAGAAAGAGAAAGATTTTGCAGTTCAGTCTCTGGAGAAGAAAGTGACATGTTTGAATTAATAGGGGCTCTCTTTGCAGCAAGGAATAAATAAAAAGAAATAATTACAGAGAGTAAAATCCTTCACTTTGCCTCAGAATCAGTATGGTATAATGAAAATCTGTCACTTACATTTTAAACATAATTTTGTTTCAGTAACCTGTTAACATTTAGGGGTCCTCAACCTCTATTATTCAGGCCATGGGAGCTAAGAATCTAAAACCAGTGAATGTTTTCAGAGATAAAAGCTAAAATGTAGCCAAGAACATTTCAAAGACAAGTAGTCATTATGCATTCTGCCCCTGAAGCATATAGTAATTGGGCTTGTGGACCCAATCTCTTTAGCTTGAAATATAACTAACATGTTTTTCTAATTTTTCAGTTTCTGCATATTCATACGTGTTTTTTCCCTCTTCTGAAAACAATATACTCTAGCAAAACCACATTATAACTAGTCTTGACCTTGGGTGCATTTTTTCCCCTCTGCAAGAGTCAACTTTCACAGCTGTTGTGAGCTGCGTGCGAAATCAAAGAAGAGGAAAGAAAGCTTTGTAGTTTTTGCAATTTTTGCTTCTCTCCAGAAAGTCACAAGAAGTCTTGGAAGGACTGAGCCAGCCAGCGACAGATCATGGCAGCCTGGCTTTCCCCTTCAAAACTCAGGGACTCAGTTGATTGGAGGCAGCCACTTGCTCCTCGGCCACCCTTTCTCTTGGAATCAAGAACCCCCACCCCACCCCCGCACACATATTGGAAAAGAGCCTCTGCTGTCTCTAGAGGATTTGAGGTGCAACCAAATGTGAGTCAACAACAGCTAAAATTATTGCCAAGTGCCCAGCAGAGGCATGTGAGGGCCAGCTTTTGTTTCAGTCTCCTCTTGTTAGTATCTTTACTGCTCTGTGAATTATTGCTTCATTTGATATAGCTATAGACAGAAAAGACTCACTGTGCTCCACATTTGGAATATCAGTGCTTTGTTGTCGAGGAAGTCTTTTAAAGCAAGATGTTGGAGCTATTATAGTGACTTGTCGAAAGGGTCTCTGTGAGTTAGCAGTTGACATGAACTAGGCAGGGGCTATTAGAGGTTTCCGATTGGGAATTTTAATCTGCACTCAGAAAAAGCAGGGGGAGGGAGGAGTGAAGGAAGAGAGAAGGGGAGAGAGGAAGGGAGGGGAGAGGAGGGGAGATGGGAGTCTCAAATCATGTAGTTTTCAATAGGTACCCACAGTACTGAACAGAATGCATATTGAGCATGACCTCTCAGCTGGACATTTCTTCTCAAAGGCAATTGTTCTTCTATTCCTTGAGTCTGATTCTCTATTCTCTGCTAGAATCTGTGAGCCACATTTAACTTCCTTGGAAACGTTTTATTCCTAATATCAGCTGAACTCACATTGGAAAGTTCCATTATGAAGTAGTGTTAGAAGATGCCCATTAAATTTTGAGAGTGAGCACACTTCCCATCATGCCTTAAAATTAAGTGAACGCCCTTTTCTAAATAAGAAAGATGTAATACCTTTTTACTGCAAGGCTCTGCCTGCCATCTTTGTACACAATGCATGTTAGAACAATGAAGTCTCATATAATAAATATTGCTATTTCTTTGTGTCTTGGTATTGCATTGGAAGACTTACGTTCTGTTGAGTTGAATCTGGGTCATGTATTCTCTACTACTGAGGGGTCCATGGAAAGCAGCTGTAGCCACTCTATCTTCGGAGGGTTCAGCTCCTTTATCAATAACTGTGGTGACCTAGTTACAAAGGATTTCTTTCTGGGACACCTAGGCTTTGAGGAACCCCAAAGGAAAGAAAATAAAAGCATCTCATCCGGCTTTTGTGTCGTGCGAGGGCTGCCACAGGTGAATGGAGGAGTCTTAAGCAGCAGTCTGGTTGGACAGGGCTAGTTAAATAGGAAGAGCCAGAGGAGCCCCCGGGAATGCAACCATTCTCTCTACAGTTTTCCTTTGTAAAGGATAAAGATAGGGTTGAGTGAACCCAGAAGCTCTTTACTGTCAGGAGGGAATTAGAACAAAGATTTCCTTTAAAGACGGTGTGCTTAGTACTGTCTAGTGACAGCGGAATCTCAAAAGACTCCATCTCACTAAGGCCCTGGTGTGCAGATTCTCTGTGGAAGCACAGAGTAACTTCTCTGAACTTTTCCTTACTTTTCCTTTTGTTCCCCTGACACCTCATTTCCTCTTTCTGGCTTTGTTCCCCTATTCTAATCTTATCTGACCATTTCCTTTGGAATGATCATATGAGAATATTTTGAGCTGTGCTACTCCTGGAAAAAAAGAAAAAAAAAAAAAAAGAAAGAAAGAAAGAAAGAAAGGAAGTCCTAGTGGTGGAGCCACCTAATGGGAGAGTGGCCACCGTGCTGACACAGGCAGAAGAACTGATTTTCTTAACGAAGGCTAGACTTTCCACTTGATCACAACCTTCTAAACTGAGCTTGTAAGATACTAACTTGGAGGAATTCCTCAATTAGTAAATCATGTATTGCTCAGATAAAAGGTCAACATGCTGAAAACGTTGCTGTCCACTCCAAGAGAGGGACTCTCCTCACTTCCTTGAATTCCTTCTATTGGCTGCGCAGCTCGCCAGGGGAGCGCCATGTCACGCATCTTCCTACAGGTTATCAGTGACTTTGCCTTTTGCATTCTTTTCTTCTTTCTTTCTCTCTCTCTCTCTCTCTCTCTCTCTCTCTCTCTCTCTCTCTCTCCATATGTCATGGCCGGCTCAGCCTGCTCTGGGGGTGGGGTTGGCACAGCATGTGGTGCCAGGGATTGAACAACAGTCCCTGCAGTTGCCTAAGCTTGCCTAAGCAGCTGCTCTAGACCACTGAGCTATCTCGCTGGCCCCAGACTTTGCCCATTTCATGTTATGATTTCTACATTTGAAATGAAATTTGCCTCCCTCAACATTAAAGTTTGCTTAGCTAATCTGTTCTCCCAGTACTGTTCCCTGGAGTAGATTATACCCACTTGATAGCCTGGTAAGTGTATATGGAAAATTGTTGAAAGGAATGTTTGATGAAGGTAGTCTGACTCCATGAACCCGGTGGCCATACAGTCTCCCTTTTCAGCTCTTTGAATCTGTGCTCCTGCCAGATTCCTCCTCTTCCAACTGAAAAAAAAAAAAAAATCTCTCAGATATCTAGAGATGTGCTGACCAAGGACCATTTTCCCACACATGCTCCCCGGGTTGCCTTCTGTAGCTATGTCATGGCAGGTCACTCTTAGGTAGGAGGACTCCTGTGAATGAGATTCTGTTCACTGTTGTTTCTTGCATGGGCCCTGTTCTGCTATCAGACGGCAGCACTGAGTTCTTCTCTTCCTTTCTCCCCTTCCCCTTTGTGGCTGTGCTGGCCAGTCCCTGGGAACCTCTGTTCTTCTGGAAAATCCTAGATTGACTTTTTCCGAATCCCTGTGAGATGGAGGATGTGGTTCTGATCTTTCTTCCCCGGCTTATTTCTTCGAATACAATGTTTTCCACTCTGCTGCAAGCTTTCTCCATGTGGGCATAAGAGGATTTCATGTCTTACTTTTGCATCTAAGTAAACAAAAGTAAGGTGTGGCAGCACAAGGTCACAGACGCCAGCATTTTGGGGGGCTGAACCAGCTGAACTCCAAGTTCTAGGTTAGCCTAGGCTCCCCCTCGACGTCTTAAAAAATACTAGGAGCAGGGTAGGGATGTATATCAGTGTATAAACCCTGAGTTTAATTCCCAGAACTGGAGAAGTAAAGCTCAAAACAAAGGGAAACAAATTATAAAAAGTTAGTACTTTATAAATAACTTCCTTAAACAGATTAACAGGAAGAACTCAGATAGTTGGTGGAATTTAATAAGCTGCTTGAATACCTGAAGTACTTTATCAAAGTGGAAAATACTGCACTCTTCTTTGAGAAGTCAGAGTCATGTTTCAGGTGGAGGAATAAAGAAGGCCATGCTGGCCAGCCAAGGGCGGCTTCTGTTCCGCAGCAGCCGCTGCCGTCAGTCCGTCCGTCTGGAGAGCGGAAGTTCTACTTCTCCCATCACTCCTGTCCCTCAGTCCAAGGTCCTGTTGCTTCCCTTAATTGCTTCTGCTTTATTTGTTAGTACTTGACAGTTTATTAAGGCACAGAGAAACTGTGGTGATTTATCATTACGTGTCCGCTGTAATTACATTTCCACACACGTAGGTTCCTGTCAGCCTCACAGCTCAGCTCGATATTGCATAAGCTAATGTTAGCAGGATATTAACAACTCTTAGATGCTAGGCAGAGCGCCCTGCTTTTTCCTTAACGATAAGTAACATTCAGGGATGTACTATTGAGAGTATTGACAAGTGCGCAAATTTCTGGGTACGGGAGGTGCCACAAGGAAGCTGACCGCTGCTCCCCTGTCTTTTCACAGGGACAGCCTGCCCATCACGTCCACAGCCTGAAGTTAGAGGGAGGGAGAAGCATGTGAATGAACCAGGCACAGAGAACTTAGAGAGCCTCATAATAATGTCCCTTGTGGGAGCCAGTAGCAGAGTGAGACGGAGGCCTTCTGTCCTACCTAGGTCAGCCTTTCTCTCTGTTGAGCTGTGTTTCTCTCAGTCCACACAGGTCCAGCCACAGTGAGACAGCCTGGGCAAGTGGGAGGTCCAGTTTGCATTAGGGTTATGACAGATCTGGTAAGTGCTTCTTTAGACTCAGAAAATTGGGAATGGGAAGTTTGATGACAGAATAACCCAGCAAGACTCCCTCTAGTTCTTACAAACCAATCGCAGTGCACTCTTTAAGTATTTAGAAGGAGGGGAAGGGTGAATTGCTCTAGTTTCCCTTTCCTCCTAACAGTGCTGGGGAGTGAACTGAGTCAAATCCTCAACGATGCTATTTATTTATTTATTTATTTATTTATTTATTTATTTATTTAAATCACCCCGACTTATGAAGTTGTCCAGGCTGGGCTCACGCTTGACATTCTCCTGCCTGAGTCTTCCATAGTGCTGGGACTATAGGCACACCTTGCCTTACCCAGCTGAGATGCTCAATTAAATTTGCCTTGTACTTTTTCAAATTTTATTATGAGCTATACAGTGGCTCATGGATGACAAATAAAAAAGAAGAAGAAGAAGAAGAAGAAGAAGAAGAAGAAGAAGAAGAAGAAGAAGAAGAAGAAGAAGAAGAAGAAGAAGAAGAAGAAGAAGAAGAAGAAGAGGAAGAAGAAGAAGTGGAGGCCCAATATAAGGAAACTCCAAAGAAAGTGTTTAAAAATGTCTGGAAAGAAACAAATGAAGGGAACCAGGAGAAATTATTATTTGTGTGAAGTGTGGCATTTCGTGGGATGGATTTGAAGGTGAAAGAACCAAGTGTAGGCATTCTTGTGCCATCTGTTTTCTTGTCTCCTTCCTTCAAGAGTAATTGACGCAGTAGTCGACTTTGGGTGGCCTTATCCATGTCTCTCAGGTTGGTACTACTGGTCACTTATTGCCACTATTACTAGTTTTCTAAGATTATGACATAGTGATAGATGAAGATTTAGGCCTCTTGCTTCACCTTGTGCCATGCACCTATCCAAAGCAGAGCTGCCTTTTTCTTTGGCACATGTCTTACTTTTGCCTTGAACTCTTTTAATGTCACTGTGTCTCAGTTACTCCTCTCTTGTTGCTGGGACAAATACCACACAAAATGAAGGAAGGAAAGGTTTATTTAGCTCACAGTTACTGGAGGTGTCAATCCATACTCAGCTGGCTCCCAGGGTCAGCGGGACAGAGCAGAGAGTATCAGTTGATGGCAGTGGAACAGCAACAATGGCAACAGAGAGTCAGTCTCTGTCATATGACATTCAGGCTCTCCGCCTCAAGTTGAGTGTAACACACCCGTAATCCTAGCAGTACTAAAACCCATAGTCCCAGCCTTGGATCACCCGTAATCCCAGTGGATCAGACTCTAGAAGTCCTCACTTTATGATTGCATGAGATTTTGGGAGATCAACTAGACTAGACACAAGTCATGGCACACTGTGTCATGCAATTTTGAAAAAAGCAAGTTATTATTGAAGTGTCTCTCAGCAAACTCCTCTACATCAAAGAAGGGAGCTAACTTTTTTTTTTTTTTTTTTAATCTTTTGCTTATTGATTGGGTATAGGATCTAACTACACAGCTTGGACTCAGAGTCATCCTTCTGCTCCAGCCTTCCCAGTGCTGGGATTACAGGCCTGTTCCACTAAGCATGGTTTCAGTGGCTGACTCAGCATGCCTGGGTTTCCCAGGCGGGCACAGTATGTGGTACCAAGGATTGCACTTAGGTCTTGGGTTTGCCCAGTTGGCACTTACACCACCAAGCTATCTCCCCAGCTCAAGAGCTAACTTTTAACTTGAGAACTCAAGTTCTTCTTTGTCTGTTGACTTGGGCATTGCTCTTCTCACATGGGAGCTACTCTGTGAGATTTCAGAAAGACCCAGGCATGGTGTGCAATGAGGGGATAAAACTCACAAGGAGCAGGGCTAATGACCTCACTCTGTTCTTTTTGCTTTCAGCTTCCTGTTCACTTATACTGTGACAGGAGCAGAGCTCCCCAAGACTTAGAGGGTGAGTTCTCTTAGCCACACACAGTATCTCCCATATCATGGGTGACTCATTATTTTGAACACATCTCGCTGTAGGTCAAAAGAGAACTGAAGGCCACAGAAGAGCTCTTTTCTCCTCTTAGTTAAGCATTCCCACTGAGATACATCATAGGCATTTATTAAAAGTTGTGAGCAATTGGTTTATTTTAATAATTGAAACTTGAACTTCTGATTGGTCACTGTGCCACATGAATCAACATAGGGACAGTGAGACAACTGCACACTGGGAGACTACCATAGCCTTCTGGCCATACTGCACTTCAAAAAAGAACTTTGTCAGGGTTCAGTAGGTTAGGGATAATTGTTTGATTTTACACTTCTATAAAAATCATAGAAATTCATTCTCTTTTGGTGACTGGTAAGCTACAAAAAGAACTGTATCTGTGGATGTCATGGTTATTTTGTTTTCTGAAACATTAGTATCTATAGTTTTCCTTGCTACTGTGTAAGCACCTCAACGAGAAAATGAGCTATTCTTCATGTATCTGGTGCTAACACCATGCATATCACATACTCAGTGCTCCATAAGTGTTTATTAAATGAAAATTGATGCTTTCATATCAATAGTCAAAAAAGCAAATTTCTTATGTATAATTTTGTTATATTTATCTCTATTTTAATATTTAAAATAATAACAACAGTATTTATTTACAGGTCTTATTTTTACCTTTCAATTTAAACTTGAAATGATAACGTCCATTGTACCTTTCATTCAGAAATTATATTGTCATTGATAGAAAAGTTGGAAAGAGAAAAACATCCTTCTAGTTTATTTTCAGTAGATCTGTCAGCTAAGTAGTGTGATCTGTTAATAAGCTACATTGTTGAGTGAATGAAAATGAAATTAGATTTGTTGAATGAAAAGACTGGGTAACAATGTTAGTTTGTTTACAATTTTAGAGAAGCTGAAGTTCAATTTGCTAGCAGTGTAGGATTTTTGTCAGTGTTGACTTGAAAACGTGAAGAACAGAGATGGCCACATGTGTTCCACTGCTATGCCTTTTTCATCTTTTTAATGCTGTTATATCTGCAATTGTTGTTACATAATAGAATGTCAGTGCTTTTGCTTTGTTTTGTTTTAATTGTGGTGGATTAAATGTGACCAATGGAAACATTTTTGTGAAGGAAAAAATCACCAACCCACATCAAATCTTTGTAAAAAGTAGCCTGTGGCATGGGAAACAGATAAGGTCCATATTATACCCAATTCTACTAAATAAGATGGATAATGGATCCAACAAAGACATGAAGTACATTTGAATTATATTTGATTTGACCAATTACACATTAACATTTCTTTCTCTTCTAGAACATGATAGGTATATTGTGTTCCAAATAATATTCTTTGAATACAAAAACATTATGTCTCCATGACTTCTATTCAAATGTTAGACCTTAAGCATTCTCCGCCCTAAACAAAAGTTCTCAAGCCTATTTCAGCAACAGAATTTCAGAAGGAAATAGGGCTATTTGTAGAATGTCATATACTATACGCTCCTTTTTCAGTACTTTGGACATAGCATCACAGTTATAAAGGCTTAAGTGATGGTCACAGATCATGGAACCAACTGCAAGCCATATTTTCTCAAACACAGTGTGTGAGAAGGAATTTAAACCTGAATTCTAACTTAGATGTAAATTCTAACTTTATTCCTTACACAGAGTACACTTAGGAAAGCAAAATATGAACTTTGGTGAAGATGGGCCAGCCATTCATCAAAGATATGTTCTATCCACTTCTTGGAGAGACTTAGAAGACACAGATTCAATTTCTAGAAAGCCAAGTAAGCAATTTCTAGAAAGCCAAGTAAGCAATTCCCAGGCATGGAAGTGGACAAGGATTTAAATGTGCTATCTCCATGCTGACAGGATTCAGAAGTAGATGTGTCCCCTTACCTGCCTTCTTCCTACTTCTTGCACAGAAAATTTGGAAGTCAAATGTCAAACACTGTAGATTCACGACACTGCAGAGCCTTCATCATGATTCACTGCCTGAAAATCTCAGCACTCTCACTTAATTCTGTGCGCAAGAGAAAGGAAGATATTTCAGTATTTTAGCTGATAAGATGACAGGGTTCATTTTTCTAGTAGCTAGTATTATCTTAACTACCGCTGCCATTAAACTTCCATTTTTCTCATGGATGAAGAAGGGTAAAAAGGATTTATACTTCACAAATTCAATGAATAACAGGGTTCTATATGACTCACAGCAAGAGATAGAACATGAGGCTCAGAGAAAGGTCTTTACAGTGTTAGTTATTAATGTTAGGAGTGTTCACTATTATTTTCATATATTCTCTAAATTTTACTAATACTGACATTGTTAGAGGACAAACAGTAACAGGTACCAAGGATAAATAAATATGGAATATAAATTAATCCTGAGGATACAGTGAATGATTTCATTTCTCCCCTGTGGGTTGGACACAGGTCCTGGTTATTTCATTTTGCTGCATGCAGTATGCCTTGGGAAATAATTCCCTGAAATTAGGTTGGGCAGCTAGTGTTGAGCCCATCCATTACACAGAATGGGAGCCTATCACCTGCATCTGTGCAATGTTCCATCTTCTTTGCTTCTTATGTTTTAAAAGATTTACTTCCAAGCATCTATTCTCTCTATCCACTACAATGGCTGATTTTACTTGTTCTTCTTAAAGGGAAGAGAGATGCCATACAGATATCCATTGGTGAAACTCCCAGGGCGGCAGCCTATAACCAGCCATAACTTTAGTCTCAGGCACTGTGAGCATAAAGATGAAAGATGGTTTAAGAGGGAGACAAGCAAGTCAGGACCAGGAATCACATAGGCGAAAGAGTCAGTGAGAGGGTTATACAGGAAATAAGAAAACCATGGCCAGAGTCTCTCAGATGACCCACATTTACTCCTATGCTATGGTCTTTCAATTTCGCTACTCATGTAGATCTCAATATATAATTTTTATTTTATTTTTTATAATTTTATTACTTTTAATAAGAAATAACAATGAGATAGTTTCCAAACATGTTAGTAGGACGGCCACAATAATTAATACAATGCATATTGTTGTCTTCACAGTAGTTGTTCAGAGTACCAGATGCAGACATGATAACTTTTCTAAACACTATTGGTACAAATATTTCTTCTCATTGAGCTAAGAGCTAAGAGAAATATTGCACAATCCAATATTTCATAATAGAAGTGGGTTATCAGCAGAACTGGCAATGTTGGAAGCTGTTGACTTGAACCTTTTACAGATCAGAATATTAACCTGGCTTTCCTTTTTATACCTTGTGCTTGAACTTTTCTGCTGTGTGGTTAAGATCAAATTAAAGCAAGACCTGTATGACAAAAACTGTAACTTTTGTATTGGACAAGGTCAGTCAAATTCCCTCAGGATTTATCCTGAAACCATGTACAGTGATCTTTTGTCAGTATCAGCCATCTGGATGAGTCTTAGCCACTGCTTGACCAATTTGTTCTCTGTGAAGGCCTGAGAGAATGTTTTCTCTCTAGGTTACTCTCCTTAGGCACACTATATATCATTAATCCCTTTCCTTTGTGGACTCATAATCTCCTTAAACAGAAAATTTGGGAAGCCAGAGTTATAGGACGTTATAGTACAAGTTCTCTTATGGACAGAGTCTTCACTGACCTTGAAGGGCTAGGGCCAAAATATTGGCTATCCTTGTAGCTCTTCTTTTTCTCTAATTTTGGTCTACAAACTTGAGCTGTTAACCCTCCAGAAGAGAAGCTTAGTGACACTATTACTCTGCAACATAGGCACTTGACAGTGATGATACATGATTTTTTTACTAAAGTATTCTGCCTTCTTGAAGAAGAACAATGAATTTTCCTCTGTCATAAACACAAATACCAGGCTCATGTTGCAATAATATTCCTCTTTTGTGAAACTCCATTTCACAAAAACTCTGAACCTTGTAGAACAGTTATTTTTACGAAGACTTGACCAGGTAAATGCATATAATAGTTGTTGCTTTCATTTATTTCTGTATTTTTTTATTTTAAAGAGAAAAATAAAAAGGAACAAAAATGATGCAGAATTTCAAAACATGATAAGAAATTCAGTAGTCATTATATTACATATTGCAATCTTCCAGGTAGTCTCTCAGATTACAAGATATAGGCAGGTAATGTTGATCAAACAATACAAGCACTAAGTGTTTCTTTCAATAAACTAATAAAATTAACAATATAGTTATCTCAGGTTTCATATCCATATATCTACATCTCCATCTATATTTATATACATATATCCTTCCTTCTGTTCTCTTTTCTCCCATATCAGTTGTTTTTGTTTTCCTTTTTAGTAGCTTTTTTTTTTTTTTTTCCTTTTCACCATATCTATTGTACCTGGTCTTATTTACTCATCGAGTTTCTTGTACTACAATGTTTATACATGTGACTCTGGTTTATTTCACTTGTCAGTATGTCTCCATTCTAATTTGCTTTTTTTAGAGCTTTTTATTAGACACAGTGTACTGTGATGCTAATATTGTTAAACAGTAAGTTTGCCTGGTACAGTCAATATGAACAACTACAGTTAAAATTTTATTTAGAGGTGTCATCATTTATTTTCTTTTTTATCCAACAAGGAAATACTTTCAGAGAAAGTAACAGAAGATAATATATTTACCCCATAGAGCACCAAGATATAAACACTCATTCTGCAGGAAACAAAAAGGACTAAATAGATAGTTAAACATTTTGTGTCAAAGTACAGTGTGGATATACACAGAGTAAAGGAATTTGACCCCATGATTACATTTCCTGATTTCAGGTGGATTTGCTAGGTGAGAAGGTTCAATTCCTTTTTTTTTTCTTTTGTATTAAGGACAGGGTCTGCAGGACCCACAAGGTCTCACGACATAGATCTTACTCATAGTGACCCTTCTGTTCTTAACCTCCCAAGTGCTGGTGTTACAGGCATGTTCCACCATGCCCAATCTCAATCACTGTCTCAGTGCATCCTGGGGGTGGGGCTGGTACTGCATGAAGGAGAGTGAATGCCAGAGAAGGTTGAGTTCTAATCATTGATGTCATGGCACAAGCACTAACGTGTGCTGTCCTTCTAATAGGTAAGCTTCAGACTGAGCCCTTGGGTTCTGTTAGATGATGTTGGGGTGCAGAACTGATAGTCTCAGGCTTCCCTGCAGTTGGTTTCCAAGCCTGGGAACACAAATACTACTGCAAAAACCCAATTGCACATAGGTTGCTAAATGGGCTTTCCTGACTTGAAGTTTGCCTCCCTCAACACCCCTATAGGAAATCTGGAATGATAGGGTTATAATGTTTCAGTGATCATGTTGATGGTTAACACTTCACTTCAGGTATTTTTTATTTTTATTTTTTAATTTTATTAATTTTAATAAGAAAGAAATAACAATGAGACAGTTTCAGAATGCATCAGTAGGACAACCACAATAATCAATACAGTGCTTCTTGTTGTCTTCATAGTAGTTGTTCAGAGTACAAGATGCAGACATGATAACTTTTCTAAACACTATTGGTATAAATAATTCTTCTCACTGAACTAAGAGAAAGTAGTACATGTAGCCCAATAGTCCATAATAGTAGTGGGTTAGCAGAATTGGCAATTTTGGAAGCTGCTGACTTGAGCCTTTACAGCTCAACATATTAATATGCTTTTTATACCTCATGGTTAAACTTTTCTGCTGGGTGGTAAAGACCTAGATAAAGCAAGGTCTCTATAACTAAAAATGTAACTTTTGTATCCAGCAAGGTTGGTCAAATCCCCTCAGGATTTATCCTGAGACCATGTACAGTGGTTTGTAGATCTTTCATCAGTGTTAGCTGTCTGGATGAGTTATGGCCATTGCTTGATCAATCTATCAATCTGTTCTCTATGAATGTCTGAGAGAATGTTTTCTCTCTTAATTATTCTCTTTAGGCACACTGCACATCATCAATCACATTCCTTTGTGGCTCCATAATATCCTTGATCAGAAAATTTGGGATACCACTGAGTTATAGGATGTTACAGTACAGGTTCTCTTATGTCCTGAGTCCTCATTGACCCTGAAGGGCTGTGGCCAATATATTAGCTATCCTTGTAACCCTTCTTTTTCTCTAATTTTTGGTCTGAAAACTTAAGTTTTTAACCCTCCAGAATAAAGGCTTAATGATATTATTCCCTATAACATAGGCACTTGAACTTAACATCACTATCTTTCTGAATATCAAATGCCTTAGATATAACATGGGACAGGTATGATAATTTATTCTTAATTATCAAATGAGCGAGTTTATTTACAGAAAAGTTAAAAATATCAAAAACTTTATCTCTGTTTCACACAGGATTGGAAAGGTGAGATGGAGGATTTTGTCTTGGTCTCTGTGGCTGTGGAGTGTCCACTTGAGATATTGCCTGTCAACTTTGTTTTGCAGAAAATTATGATAATTATAAGAAAAATGAGGGATAAGCTTAACAGTTTAGTCATATAAACCTAACAGTGGAATGGACAACTAAAATCCAATCACCAAACATTTTTGGATGCATAATAAGCACTATGAAATTTGCCTCTGATGGAGTATAACTGAATAATAAGACTGGCCAGATAGCTCAGTGGACTAAAGCACCTCCTGAGGCAGATGTAAGGAAAGGGGTTGGATGCCTGGCATGCCATGCTGGCCCTGACCCGGCACACCCTGGGCGTGGTGGCATATACCTGTAAGCTCAGTTCTTGGAGGTGAAAATAGCAAGATTACTACAAGTTCAATCTGTGTAGTGAGATCCTGTAGACCCTGTACTGAATACATTTAAATTGAATAAAATATTAGTTCATTCATAAAAGAAAGAATTTGGAATGAAATAGGTGGAATGAATTATATCAGATACTAAATTTAGAGTTGTTCCATTGTCTGTACTTCATGGATTAATAAGTAATACAAGTCAAACCTTCCTAAATACTGATTTTGAAACATTTTATAGCAAGTAGCATTGTAATTTTGATTAGGTGACATTGATGACTAAAGTTTTAAAACTAAATCAAGAAGTCTAGGGATATGGATCAGTAGTAAAAAACTTGCTTATCATATGTGAAGCTATGAATTTTATCCCTGACAGTGCAATTAATCAAGTAAGCAATTAAATGCTATAAGACAGCCTTTTTAAAAATTTAATTTTATGGAAAAGTAGTAAAAAAAATCATAATGAAATAATAGGGAATAAAAACAGTTAATACATTACATGTTGTCTTTAAAGTAGTTGCTCAGAGTGCAGCATATAGACAACAATATTCTCCAATCAATAT
Source organism: Myocastor coypus (assembly GCA_004027025.1). Lineage (NCBI taxonomy): Eukaryota > Metazoa > Chordata > Mammalia > Rodentia > Myocastoridae > Myocastor > Myocastor coypus. Next base: position 136,637 of record PVJA010000965.1, read on the forward strand.
TCTCATAAACCTTCCTTTTCTTAGGGGAGGGAGGATCTACAGAGTGTTCAGCGTTCACTATTAGATCAGACTTTTAGGAATCTGTATAAATCTTCCTTTTTAATAAACTAAAAGATTACAATAGTATAACCAAATTGCATTTTTTCTCCTTTTCCTAGTGTCCTTTCCCCCTTTCCCCATGTTAGTTACATGTTTCCCTGAATAATTTCTTCATACTTCATATCTGTTGTGCATTTTAAACCTTATTTTTTCTTTCTGTTTCTCACACTAGAGAGACAATATAGGGGCTGGGGAGATAGCTCCGAGGCACAAGTGCCTGCTGGGCAAGTGCAAGGTCGTGAGTTCGAACCCTGGTCCCACAAAAAAAAAAAGAGAGAGACAATATAATGTTTACGAATGCGAGTCCGTTTTGTTTCACTTATAAGTATGTTTTCAAGTTGGATCCATTTACCTGTAAAACTCTTAAGTGTACACTTCTTTGTGGCTAAGTAGTATTCTATTGTATAAAAAGACCAGATTTCTAAATCCATTACCCAGTAGAAAGCCATTTGGGTTATTTCCAAGGTTGAGCTATTAAAAATTGTATTGCAATGAACATGGGTGCCCACATATCACTGTGGTTTCTGTTTTTAGTTCTATAGGAAAGATAACCAGGGAAGGAATAAGTGAGTTGAATGGGACCTCTAATCCTAGTTTACTGAGGAATCTCCACACTGATTTTCACAATAGTGTACCAGAAGAGGAATCCCTTTACTCCACAGTCTCAGCAGCACTTGTTATCGGTTGATTTCATTATGACAGCCATTCTTTCTTGGGTGAGATAAAAGCTCAGTGTTGTCTTAATCTGCGTTTCTCAAGTGACCAATGATGCTGACCATTTTTTCATATATTTATTTGTCACTCGTATTTCTTTATCTGAGGAAGGTATGTTCATCTCAGATATCTATTTCCTTATTAGGTCTTTGGATTTGGGTGATTCATTTCTTTTAAATCTTTATATGCTCTAGATAGGAGTCCTTTACCTGTGGGACAATTGGCTAAAATTTTCTCCCACTCCATGGGTTGTTATTTTACTCTGTTGGTGATTTATTTTGTGACACAAAGTGTTTTCGTATGATGGGATCCTAGTTATTGATTCCTTGAAATATTTGCAGTGCAGTCAGGGTCTTTTCATGAATTCCCAAATAACTGTGTCTTCAAGATTTCTACCTACCTTTCCTCTAGTAGATTTAGTATTTTTGTTTTAATTTTAACATTTCAATCCATTTCAATTTTAGTTTAGTGCATGGTGATAGATATGTGTATAGTTTTAGTCTTCTGCGTGTAAAGAGCTAGTTTTCTGATTCACTTTTTAAAGATTCTATATTTCTTCCAGTGAACTTGCTTGGCCCCTTTGTCAAAGTTGAAGTGTCTGAGTGTGTTTGTAGCTATATCTGTATCTTCTAATCAGTTCTGTTGATCTTCATGTTTGTTTTTTGCCAGTTCCATGTTGATTTTAATCACAGCAGTTGTGTAGTTTGATTTCAAGTCAGAGATTGTGATGTCTTGCTTTTGATGTCCAGGATAACATGCAATAATTTACTATTCTAGATTTTTGGTATTCTAGGTTTCTTCTGGTTCCAAATGAACTTTAGGAATATTTTCTATAGTTATATGAGATATGGTAATGGTATTTTGATTCATCTTGGATTAAAACTTCATAACAATTTTTGGAGTATGGATATTCTCAATATGCTGGTTGAATGTAACATATTCTCAATCTGCTACTCATGAGTAAGGAACAGTTTTCTATTTTTTCATATTCATTGATCCTTTTAGAGTACTGTAATTGTCAACATATAGCTCTTTGGCCTTTTGTGTTAGACTGATTCGTAAGTATTTCGTTTTTTTCTAAATGCTATTATGAAAGGTGTGTTTCCCTAATTTCTCTCTCAGTACATTCATTGCTTATACCCAGGAGAGCTATTGATTTTTGAGTGATGGCTTGGCATTGCTATACTAATAAATTTAATTATTAAATCTAGAAATATTTTGCTGGTGCTTTTGGGGTCTTCTATATAGAGTAGTATGTAATCTGCAAATAATAATTTATTTTTTTCCTTTGCTATACTTACTGCTTTTATTTCTCTCTCTTCTCTAGTTGCTCTGTCTAGTGTTTCCAGAACTTTATTGAATAGGAGTGGTAATAGTTCACATCCTTGTATTGTTCCTGATTTGAGAGTGAAAGCTTTCAGTTTTTGTCCATTTAGCGTGATGTTGGCTTAAAACATCATTGAGAAATGCTGGGATCTTGGGGTTCCTTTACATACTTATGAATCTCTGAAGATGTCCCCAAACTTTTGTTAATGTAGATCTTGTTTTTTAAAATTGATACTCATGCTAAAATAGACATTTAAACATATTTGATTACTAGTTCATTTGAAAGCCGTATCCCATTATCTGTTGACAGTGTGTTTTTATGTATAATATCTGATTGTCAAAACAACACTAGAGCAGTACTTTTATACATCTTTACCACTTTAGTTTCTAGTTTTATGCAAGACAACTCAAGTCTTAAATTTCCCTCCTTTTTCAATCTATTATGATCTCACACATGATAAATTCCTGGAGAACTCTACTGAATAAATATAACAAAAGAGTTAAAAGGAAAAATTAACATCTTAGTTTATTGTAATAATTATTTTTATCCTTTAAAGTGTCTTAGGAGCCAGACAGGTGACCTGACTACATTTTTTGAGAATCATTGCTGTGAAGTAAATCCACTATCAATTTAATATTTTATGCTGGAACATGTTTAAGCCTGTTTCCATCTAATACTATCTGAATTTCAATGGTGCAATTAGATATGTGGCTTAACTGTGATTTAGAAGAAGTATGGGACTCCTTCCTAACACAGATACACTTTATGTAGTTTAAATCTCCATGCATAAAAAATAAAAAAAAATAAAAAAGAGGAAAACAACAGTTTTACTTATGCAGTACATGAAGTATGGTGTTTATTGCATCCAATGGAAACTAAGCCCTAGATGCATTGAAATAGATGGATAGAAAGATGTATGTGTGTGGCACTATCTGTAGACATCTGTATTCAGGCTAATAAAATCAGGTCATATTTCCCTTTACTTTCTTGTACTGAAAATTAACAATCTAACAATTTTGTTATATTTACCTGATTACCCCACAAACTCCTTAATAATCTATACATGAAAAGGTTCTAATTTTATCAGTAACTATAATACTCTTTTTATACAATGAGAAAGTGTTCTATGGTTGAGTGGTAAAATATTAGATATTCATAATCCTCGCAATGTTTTTTAACACACCATACTCCTAACCTTAATTTGGCTGGTTTACTTTATTGTCCTTGAAATGAAGGCCATGGGGTGGTGACAGATGTGTTTCTAAGGTACTTTGTGTTTCTAAATTTTAAAATGGCTTTTGAAGATTGCTTAGTTTTCCAAGGTCAGATAGGCACAGGGGTTTTTACTTTCACATTGGGTGCTTATTAATCACCTTCTACATGTGTCACTTGAAGAAGTCCATTGCCTTTTCTTTGAATGCAAATCTGTCACATACATAGGCATTTTAGTAAATATCATGATTTACTTTAAAGAGAGTAATTGTTTCAGAAGAGCAGCGGAAATTTTTCAAACTGACATTTTGAAAGGAAATATGAGCAATAAGAAATTAATTTCAAGAACAAGAAAAAAGTTTTTGTTTAGAGGATAGTACTCATTCTGGCAAAGAAGAAAACAAATAGCAAGTGTGTGTGTGTCTGTGTGTGTGTGTGTGTGTGTGTGTGTGTGTGTGTGTGTGTGTGTGCAGGCTCACATTCTACCCTTTCCAAAATAAGCTAACACTGAAATGATATTTCAAGCACATATTTCTGCTGGAACAAAGAGGTTTCTCCAGCTGAAACATTTCATTGTTACCCAAGTAGAGCAGAGAAATAAAGTTCAGACTCTTCCTTGTATGTAGAAATGCTTTGTTGAGATAAAAAAAAGGGGGGGGGGTGCAGCCTGCCAACTGTTGCTTTTCAGTTTCTTAAGGGAATCTAAGCCCTTTTCCCACATTTGGAGATGAGGAATCCTTTTGTTAGTAGCTTCAAGACAGTTTGTAACTGAGTTTCAAAAATATATTCCTAGATATTAATGTTAGCCAATGGCATAACATGTGCAAATTTATACAGAACAAACCATTTCAAAACAGGATAGATAGACCCAGGGACATAGCTCTGTGGCACAGTGCCTGCCTGGTAAGTGCAAGGTCCTGAGTTGGATT